>JAQGBH010000644.1:0-45631 GCA_034698265.1 Sminthurinus aureus
GAACAGTTTTGATTATTATTCAGTGATCACTGAACAGTTTTGATTATTATTCAGTGATCACTGAACAGTTTTGATTATTACTCAGTGATCACTGAAGACCGTTCATTATTATTCAAAGATTTCATTATTATATTCAATGTCCCAAGGAGGATTTTGCCACTGAAATTGATGGAGTAAAAATTTGCTAGTTGTTGCTACAAATTGTACTTTGAAATGATTTTCAGAAAGTGCATTTGCCATTTGTGAGTTTGTATTGGACTAGTTGATAACTTTTCAAAACACAACAAAACTTTGTGAACCAAAATTAATTTCCATGTCGACACAAAATTTTTGTTTTTGGACTTAGAAAATTTTTGTCTCGGATGTTATGTGAAAATGTTTCTAAGTCCAACAACAATATTTTATGGTGAAATAAACGTATTTTATGACGGTAAAAATATGGTAAGTAAAATACCATAAAAAGACCATAAAGTTTGAAAAAAAATATTTTTTTTCACATTTTTTTTGGTAAACTTTTGGTGAAATTATGGTGAAAAAACTCAACACTATCATTTTACCATTTTGTAACGTTACTATTACAATAAGCGTTTTCAGGGTCCATTATTTCTATAATCTACATTGTACGCTGTGAATGTACTCCGCCTTTCATATTCCATACTCCATCCTCAATGTTCTATACACTGTACACGGTGTTCAATGTTCAAAGCTCGACACATGTTTTGCTAGTCGATGGATGAACCATTTGTACAATATTTTTCCTCATTTTAATTTTGTATTATAGCCAAATTCCCGCAGTACATTATACATTATACATTGTACATTGCACATTATCTCTCCATGTTCCATGTTCCATATTCCACACTCTTTTCCTCTCGCATACTTCATACGTGATACTTCATATGTGATACTGTTCACTTCACTTCGCTTCACTACACACACTTAGCTCTTACCTCTCTCTTATCCGTGAGTTTGATGCTACTCGTACTCGTGTAAACTAATCGTAGTGTAAAATGACTCCCTCCTTTCCTATTTGCTCAACTCGACTCGCTCATCTCCTCTCCTCAAAATGATCTGCTCTGATGTGAGTTTTGAATTCTGGATTCTAGATTCTAGATTCTAGATGCCCATGTTTATTATTATTGCTTAATTTTCATACCGTACCTAAGAGACTCGATATTTACAAGTTAGATGCGCTCTTTCTTCTTTATTCTTTATTCAGTTTTCGAGACTCGAGACACTGAGATGATGTAGAAACTAGAAAGTACAAAGTATAATGTATAACCAAGTAACATGGACTGGTTTACGCATTTACAAAACTCCAAACTCCAAACTCCAACCTCCAGCCTCAAATCTCCTTGCTTTGAATCTTTGAATTATCTCTATCTCTCCGAGTTCTCTTTTCTGTGTTATGGAAATTCTATTATGTAAAAATGTGCCCATGTTTGATAAAACTTGAATCGAATATCGGATATCTAATCCACTCAACAAAAAAGTGGGGCTGAACTGAACTAAATTGAGCCAAATGGAAGTTTGCTAAACCAAACAACTTTGTGCACATAAAATCCTCCTTTCACAACATAAAACGGGGAGGAAAATCTGTGCAACATCAGAATATTATACAACATTTAGCGTACACAGTGCACAATGCGCAGTGTATAGTGTATAGTGAACAACATAAAAGCATTACGGCACATTATTCGGATAGAAAATTCACATTACAACTTAAAGCTGTGTCAGTATATGGTACACTGGTACACTACTGGACTGTAGACTGTAGACTGTAGGTACAATCCTGGCGCATTGTGCATTGTGCATTGTGTCTCTTTTCTCTTATCTAGTGTCTCGTGTTGGGTATTGTGCAAGTGAATTGAATCGGTTTGCCCGAGGCTGTGATGGGAATAACAGCTTTCTCGAAAACAACAAGAAACAAGAAAGGAAGAGGGAAATCAAGTGAAGCACACGGCAGAGATTTGAAAACTGTATCAAGTAGAAAGTAGAAATGCACAAGCATGTAAAACATACAATGTACATTGTACATTGTGCATGATAGATAACAAAAGAGCAGTGCAGCTTTGGATTTGGATTCGGTTTTATATTTTAATTGTCTCCCAGTTTGAATTTTGAATCTGAATTACTCTGAATTACTGTAATATTCCGTCTTGTGTCTCATCCAACATCCAATAGTCAACAAATACAAATACAAACACAAATTTAGATATTATGTTTGTACGAGACAATTCATCCGCCATCCCATTACAACCCAACACAGAATACAGACTACAGATGTACTCTTTATAAATGTAGATTATAGATAGCTGTCTATTAAACACATTAAAATCACATCTTGTTCCCGCAGTCCAAGTCCTTGTGTGTATTCTAGTATTCTATTGTATTCAGCTGTTTCACATTGTCCGAAACTGTCTGCAGATTCTATTCCTTTGAATTTAATGAAAGGAAAATGGTAATACAAATCCAAATCCAAATCCGCTTTTCGGATTCGGATTCCGACTCATTTTGTTCTCTACTAAGCGTGCACACTGTGAACAGTTTCAGTTGAGGGTATTTTATGCTAATTACATGCATACATTTTAAGTATGAATTGTATTTTGTTGCCTTGTCCCGTCTTGTGTAGTGGCTTCTTGGATCATTCTAGATTCTAGATTTTAGATTCTAGATTCTAGATAATATCGCCATTGGCACTGTCATTTTGGTATTCTGTTGAGCATTATTATGAGTAGTCCGTAAGTAGTTATCAGTGATCCTTACGCTAGATCTAACCGAATAAAGTACAATGCGAGTACATGTAGCAAGAGAAGAAAGAACGCGTTACTGCTTATACTGCTTAAAATTTAACACGGTCCACAACATGAGTTATGTTGGATACGTTACTTTGCGTAACATGTAACGTGTAACGTGTAATATGTAATAAGTAGTAAGGGATTTTGTGTGGCCCATTTACTTATTTATTTATTTGGGTGGGGCTGGAATTTGAAATTCGATTCCATGTCCATGTCCATGTCGACACAATACATGTTGAATGTTGATACTATGACTATAGTGAATAGTGAATAGTGAATACTACTGTCTGTAGTCTGTAGTCTGTAGTGCTGAAGAAAAAGGAGTGGAAAATAATAATATGATGGAATATGGAATATCAACTCGATTCTCTATTCTCCACTCTCCATATTTAATACTCCATGCGTAGAAAGGTATTTGTTCATCTTGATGATACTGTAGAATCTAGACTCTAGAATCTAGAATATAGAGTGTAGAGTGTAGAGTGTAGAATGTAGAATGCTTGCAGAAAGGCAGATACACGGGGAATAAAGATACAGAAACAGACCCAGATATTTGTAGATATTTCTAGTTGTGGGAGTCAAGAGCGTGAAGGGAAAAAAGTTTGTTATTTCATGTGAAGCTGTTGCATCGTCATCATCACGCTCTACGACATATCGTCTCTCCTATATGTCCTTAAAATAGCTCTTTTCCTCTTCCAAGTGACTCCCAAGAGTCTCGAGTCTCGAGTCTCGAGTCTTGAATCTTGAAATTTCTTGTCGTCTCAAAGCTCAGAGCTCAAAACTCAAAACTCAAAACATCTGCTATTTCTATGCTCTTGTGCCTCTTTAATACATATGTATCTCTCTTCATTTTATTATGCATCCTTATCCACAATTCGCTACTTCATGAGCTTTTTTTGGAGATACTCTCAAGTCACAAGTCACATTTCACAAGTCAGTACTACTTGATAATGTGGAGTGTGGAGTGTAGAGTGTGGAGTTTGCACTGTATAAAATGAAAATAGTCAGACGTAGGAGAGACAGGCGTAGAAACAACAACAACATCAGTACCAGCACGGGAAAACATACACATACTATATATGATAGCTACATCATGTATAAAATTCAACGATAAGGCAACATTGTCGTAGATAGTAGATAGTAGACAAAGTTAAGATCCGAGAGAGAGTTGAGTGAATTAAAGGCTAGATTTTTCAAGTGAGTAAAAATAGTAGCAAAACGTTTTGGTTGTTCAGTTGAGTCTGAGACAGAAGGATAAAATTCTGGATGGGTTTTGAGTTTTGATTCTCCCTCCATTTACCGACCGAATTCTACAGCTTTACTTGTTACTTGTAATTAGAGATTACAAAATATGCTGGAGCTAGAATCTAGAATTCATGCATAATACACTTGAAATTGCAACCTGTCGACTGTCTACTGTCTACTGTCGAGCCACTGGATGAATATGAGAACGAGTGTAATCCTACAGGTAGTTTCTCCATTCTCCATTCTCCAGCCACTCACTCCCACATGAAAACGCAATTTTTCCCTTTGAATGTCGAGTGGATTGGGTATTGGAGGCGGACAGAATACGTACATAAGACACAAATGATATACATGTACAACATACAAGAGACAGCGAATGAGCCGGAACTGGTTTATATTGAGTATTGAGCATTGAGCATTGAGCATGCACGACAAGTTGCCTAGCTCCCGGATTCCCGGATTTTGTCTATTCTTGCTCCCTTTTTCTCCTTATTTCTTTCTTTTCCGTGCACAAAGGTTTCACTCCATTTCCTTCTCCGTTTGGGTATTGGGTAGTCAGTAGTGGGTAGTGGGTAAAGCAGTTGTCATGGTGCAGTTGATGAGTTGATGAGGAAACTAATGATCCTCGTCAGACGACACAGTTTTTGATGTTGCTCTTGTGTATACTTTGCAAATACTTTGTGTTTTTCATTTCCTCCACGTGTTATACCATAGAGATGTTTACATTTCTATATTAGTTGTACTACATACTACGTGTATTACAAGGGAGAGAGTCTTTAAGTTCAATCCCCTGTCAAAAATGTCAGTATGTAGTTGCAATTGCCATTGGTATTGGAAGGATTGAGAATTGAGAATTTAGCGAATGAGTTTTACGTGTACGAGATAAAATTAGCACTAATTCCAAATTCCAAGCTCTAGCGGATAGGTTTTGCGTCATTGCGTTGGCAATTACATTCATTTACCAAGAACCACGAACCGAGAACCCAGAAAACAGAATATTTGAACTTGAACAGGTCTTGAGAATGAAATGGAAATGAAAACTTTTCTACTAATTTCTCCATCTCATTGGCATTGCCATTGGTCGTTGGCAACTGCACTTTGATGCAGTTTTTTGAATGTTGTAATTCACTTGAAACGCACTAAAAGTTACAAGTCAAAAGTTGAAATGCGATTGGAGTAAAAGTGGATTTAGTTGTGGCTGTGACAAAATGTTTTCCTTGTCACGGACTTTAGCACTGACACTGGCTCTGAATCTGAATCTGACTTGGCTTAGTTTTGGATTTGGATTTGACTTTGACACGTTGACAGCCCCTCACCACTATACATACACATGTACTTGTACTTTGTACTGCATACATACTTGATGCAGACGGGAAAACAGATAGAGATAAAGTTCAAAGTTACTGTCGGGCATCCAACATCTAACCAGAGTGAAAGAGTGAGTGAGTGAGTGAGCAGGAGCAAGAAACAAATTTAAAAGGTTCAAGTATTGAAGTATGCGAGGAAAAAAGGCTGAAAGTAAAAGATATTTTAGACAGACAGAGATGTTAATGTACCATTCCTTTTATCCGTCACAGATACAAAGATGCACTGACATAAAGATACAAAATACAAACTAGACACCACAGTTTACACACTACACATGCAGAAACAGCAGTCTCCATGTTGTGGAAACACTTAAAATCTCTACACTCGCTTCATTCAAGTGCCTTCCATTTCCACTGTATTTCCTCTTCATCAGTTTTCTTCCGCTCCCAGCTTTCCCATTCACACTACTTTGTCTGCTGGTTTTGTCCTTGTCATTGTCATGCACCTTTGAATCCAGAATCCAGCTCAGCCTGAAAACTGAGGAAAAGATATCAAAAATAAAATCATTGTGGCTTGTGACTATAGATTCAAGACTCAAGCCTGAAAAAGTGTCAAAAAATGCAGCTGATTTCTCCTACTGAAAAAATATCAAAAATAAATATAATATTTGCTCACATGCACTAGATTTTTGAATTCTGAATTCTGACAATAAATAAAATCAATACCCCGGTTTTCCCCGCAAGAGAAAACAAGGACAATAACAGCGAAGAAACAGAAAGTTCTCAAAAAATATGACAAATAATTCAAGAAAATATTACGAGTAGGAAGTAGAATTTGGGCTCACTGCCGAATTTATTTTGCATAAAAAAACGAAATACACGGAGATTTTTATGTTTTTATGCCGGGTCATTTTATGAGTGTGTTTATAGTTTTTATGATGATTATTATTACAGTGATATTTTTAAACTTTGTAACTAATGAAATTTTTTTATTTGTTTGTTTTTCTTTTCATGATGTGATTTGTTGTGTTGCTGCCTTGATGCCAAATTCCAAATTCCAAATTCAATCTTTTTTCAACCGTGTGAAAAACCGTTCTACTTTCATTCACATGTTCAGGTATGAGTCATTTTTTTGTATTTATCGGCATTGGCATATTATTTGCATTCATATTCATATTTTCATATTAAAAATCAAGCCCGTTGACCATGCACACTTTTTTGGATTACGATTTACTATTTTCCCCGTTTCTTTTCATCATGAAAATATTAATATTGTAGGTTTTTTCATCTTTTTACTGGGTTTGTGATATGAAAAATTGCTAGTTTTACATACTCAATACTCAATACTCCCGGATTTATCTGTATATATACGATATACGATACACATGTGTAACATGTAACATGTAAGCTTGAAATCAAAGAAAATGTCCCGAGATTCGAGATTCGAGATTCAAGATTCAAAGTAAAAATAAAAAGGAAAGTTGGTTTTTGGATCGTAGTAGTTGAAAAGAAAATATGTTTGAGATTCTTTGAGATTATATTGCCATCTTTACGAGTTTACCCCAGTCCACAGCCTACAGTCTACAGTCTACAGCAGTAGCTGTTAGCCTTCCCTTTGTAAGAGAAAGCTCATCTGGAGAAAAAATATGAAATGAATTTCTTTGGCGGAAGGAAGGAAGGAAGGATTAGACCACAATTTTCTCAGTCAGATGCACAAACAAGAGTGCACTGTCATTTTATACCACATTCTACATACTAGAAACTACACACATTTTGTACATCTCATACTCTTTCCTTGTATAATCAATCAATAATAATCAAGCAGTGTCTATGAATTTTCATCTAGAATCTAGAATCTAGAAACTAGAGATTCGACATGTATAAACATATAAAGTCTTTTTATACTTTCTTTCATCCCAGTTCTTGTTGAGTTGTGATTTGGTGGATCCAGATTCGAATTTGAATTTGGATTTGGATTCGGATTAGGACTTTAGCCCGAGTTTTCCAAGATGGATTCCCGTCTTAGATTCAAATCAAAAAGTCAAAGCCCAAGTCGAAATTGGGATTTTGAGAGGCATCTCAAACCAAGCCAAAACTCAAACAGATCATCAAGATTCTGATGATGATGATGATGATGATGGTGACAAATGAAAGCTTTCCTCATGCCTCATACACGTGATGGGTCTAGTTAAAGGGAGTGAATAAATTCCTCAATCTATAGAAGAATATAGGTATACACTATACACTATACAGCGTACAGCGTACAGACTACAGGCCAAAATTTCAATGAACTCTCTGAAAATGAGGTAGTGCATTTCATTTAGTTTTGCTTTTACCTTCTACTTTCCTACTTGCCTCTGTCGTCTGTCGTCTGTCGTCTGTAGATCTAGGATGCTGAAGGTTGACTGTTGACTGTATTTCCAATCAATGTCAAGCTCGTAGCCTATGGTTTCAGCGCTGGATGGAGCATGGTTTCAGCATTCAACCTTATCTTGACAACGACAACGACGAGCAAAAGGAGAGAGACAATAACGTTCCATGGCCTCAGATAAAATCAGAGTCATTATACAGATACAGACACACGCACACGCACAAGACACAAGGCACAAGACACAAGACACAGTCATCCATTCATTCCTCTGTACGCAACACTTGGATTTGGATTTGGTCTGAATGCCACGTGCTGCCAACTGCCAACCACACGCACAACGCACACTCTCTTCAATTTCCAACATGTGCAGTAGACAAAGAGAAACTTATACACAATCATTCTCAATTCTCAATACTCAATTCTCAATTCTCAATACTCACACGATAATATGCTCTTGTAAAACAAAAATATTAGATCCTCATCTTCACCTTTATCTGAATCCAAGTCCAAGACGTAGATACTTTTACTCGCATTCGTATTTGTGTTTGTATTCGTATTACTAGAACTGACTTGGTCACATTTCGCTACTGCGTACTTTATTCCCAAGTGAATCCAAAATCCAAAATCTAATCCAATCGAATACCACGTGAACCACAAGTTAGAATCTAGAATCTAGAATCTAGAATCCAACTCAAAAGACAGCTAATAATAATACATGGAGAAAACATAAAAAACATAAAAAGTACGAGGAACAAGTAGAACATGAAATAATTCAACTACCACCCACCACCACCATTTAAAACCCAGCCACTGTGTTTTGTATTCTCAATCCACATGTACATTTCTGAATATTTCTGAATACGGTTCAACTAATGAACTTGGTTTGGCTTGGTTCAACTTCTCCCCCGCAACACTATAAATAAGACAAAAAAGACACAAAAGACGCATTACATAAACCATCCATTTAAAATACTTGCAACACATGAGGAAGTAGGAAGTGTATAAATTAAATACTAAATACACGCGCTAGACTCTAGACTCTGGAGTAAAAAATATACACTGTGAAGAGGATAGTGCAAAAAGCACTAACAAACGTGTACGAAGGAAACAATGTATTTATTTAACTCACAGTGTACGATACAAACTATAAAGGAGAACTGTGTAAAAACATATTGTTATTTTTGCTCATGTCATCAGTCTATTGTTTTTCATTCTTTCCGTGTTTTTCTTTTTCGTCACTCACTCAGCCCGCTCAGTTTTTCTCTCTCTCTCTCTGTCTCTTTCGCTGTCTCTGTCTCTGTTGCACGTAGACGTAGATATTTCACCATCAATTATTTGACAATCATCTCTCGAGATGAAACGAGCAGAACTGGGATGTATTTTGGATTGCGAGCAGGTTTATCAGTCATCACTCGCAACTATCGACCGTCTCCAGTCTCCACCGACTATTGACAGTACGTGCCGGTTCCCGGTTTGTATATATACACTTCTGAACTGTAGACTGCAGATTGTATATTGTGGATCCTTTCACTGTGAAAAGCGTACATGTTTTGAGTTATGAGTTTTGAATACTGTGGGCACGTTTATTTTTCCGCCCTTTGCAAATTCCTTCTGCCCTCAAAGGAACAGGAAGGAGACAACAGAGTGAATGTAATTGATGAAAATGAGGCTGTGGGATTGAAAAATGTCCATTGATAATTTGTGGGGCTCGGGTCAAAATTTGCAACATGGAATAAAAAATATGTAATATGATTTGCAAATTTATCAATGTAGTGGATTCTAGATTCTGGATTCTGGTTCAAATCTGTTTACAACTGTCAGACTTGAGAGTTGAGAGTTGCAAAAATTACAAGATGCTTTGCAAATCTTTGTCAGTTTGCAGTTGAACATGGATTCATTAGGACTGCACATTTCATAGAAAGATGGGTGCTCTGTGTGAGAGAGAGAGAGAGAACCGATCTCCAGACACAAGACACATTTATGCAATCAATCTAAGTTTCCTAGGGAATTTGGTCTGTAGGAGTTATCCTTGTGAGTGGCATGAATCGGAATCGGATGGATTTAGAATTTAGACTCGGAATAAAGAACGTCGTCTGTTTACTTTCTTCAGTTTGTCGAGTGTCATTCCATTCCTAGATGCGAGATGTGGAGATGAAGATGAAGATGAAGAAGATGAGGAGGAGGCCGTAGTTAGAGCAGGAATGAGAATTCTTTGCTAATAACCCGAACAATCAGTTAAATTGCACTTTACACTTTGTACCACAGCAAAGCACTCTGCACTCTGCACTCTAAACTGTACACCCGATCTTGTACTTTGTACATTGTACACAGTAAATCAAAAACATATCTGAGCTCTCTCACATGTAGATTGTGGATTGTGGATTTTGGAGGGATATGGTATTATAATACACAGTGTATCGTTTTGTTTTATCCTCCCATGTACAATGTACAGTGTACAAGTGAAGGAAGAGCAAAGAAAGAATAGAGAATGAACCTGTAACGGACTGACCTTTTTGCACTATTTGCACTAGTTGAAGATAATGAGGCCGCTTCTCTCTTTCCCTTTGCTTTTCTTCTTCTGTGTACAGTGTAAACTGTGCATAAAAAATTATGCACAGTTTTTACATTTTGTTTGAATTTTGAATCCAACTTTAACATAAGAATCTTGAGTCTTGAGCTTTGAGCTTTAAGCATTGAGCATTAGCCTGGGAACTGGGAATGCATAGAACAAATTCAAATTATTATTCTTCATTCCAATTAAGATTTTCCATTTCCATCCGTAGTTTTTATACTGTATGCTCTATCCTACTCTTTTCTTCCAAAATGCCCAGAGCATCTTCACATGTTTCTTTATTCAGCATTTATTTGTTGTTTGTTCCTAGTGTGTTTTACATAATTAAAAATGTATAAAAAGGGAGCACGGACTCCACACTCTGGATTATGCATCACGTACATTTCTTTTCCTTCCTTCTTCGTTCTTCGTTCTTCGTTCTTCGTTCTTCAGACTTTATTTGAAACGAGAAGAAAGAGTATAAGAGAGTAAATGAATGAAACTTTGTCTCATTCCTGTTTTTGCACGTCTGTGTGTGTCTAAAGTCTAGTGTCAAATATTCTAGATTCTAGATTCTAGATTCTAGATTCTAGTGCTAGTTACACATACAGGAGACTCGCGAGTAGTTTTTGAGAACGCCCAGAAATCAAAGAAAAATAAAAGAGGAGAATGGAGAATACAGGAAAACGTATAATATAGAATAGAGAATAGAGAATGGGAAATATATTTTTAGATTATTAGAAATGATGATGTTAGTTTGAGGGAGAAAGGGAGAGAAAAACCCAAGGAAAGGAACGTGCATCTTGCACATGTTTTTACTCTGGGAAGGAGCCAATAGAATAAATAATAAAACCAAATCTCAAATCTTTGTTGTGTACAAAAGACTCTGGTACTTCAACTCCATACTATTGTATAACAATAATATGCATCACACACGGAAATCAGAATATCGTATATGGAATACATAGTAGAAACTAGAAACAGAGAACATGATAATATTATAACTAGACACTAGAGGAAATCTGTCGGTTCCTACTTGTAAAAGTCCTAGAGATATTCGCCATTCACTTTGGCAATGTCCTCTTCACTGTTCCGTGTTCAGTGTGAATATGAGTAAGAGGAAACTGAAGCAAGTGGCAAGTGAAAAGAGGATGAGCTGGATCAGGATTTTTTCAACTGGTGATGCTGATGACACACTCATTTATATTACTCCCGTTCACTCATCTCCCTTTTCAGATCACTCTCTCTTCCATCATCATCTTCGACATCATTTTAATCATCATGAGCAAAGGGAGCAGAAGCAACAGGAGAAACAGTGGCTATACTCTATACTCTATACTGCAATTTTATAACTGACTCTCAACCTTCACACTTGACACTCCACACATATGCTTTTCAAATTCAGGCCTTTCTTTCTCCTTTCATCTCATCACCTCATCACCTCATGTTTCCTTATTCCTTACAAACAACAAACAAATAAATCAAAACTTGTCATATAAAATCGAGGACTGGATTGAAAAATTGAGTTGGATTGGATTGGATTGTTGTGCGGAGGAATCATCTCGTAAGCAATGTTAAATGCTGGAAATATTGCACAAAACATCTACAAACTACAAACTACAAACAGTAGATTTCTCGATTCTCGATTCTCGATTCCAGACCAATAGAGATCCAATGAATCTCTATTTTTATGTGTATTTTGTGCATGCGCTCTGAGCTCCCAGCTTTTAGTTACGAGTATTGAGTAATTGGAAAATAATTTGATTCAGAGCAGATTGAAAAGTAAAAGTAGAAAAAGAAGAGAGAAAAGCCAAAGTCAAATCAACATGAACATGAAAATGATTGAATTTCAATATTTCAATATTTTAGTATTTCAATATGAATGCATTTGACAGCCAACCAACCAGACGTTGGCTTTATTCAACTTTGAAGCTTTGGCTTTTTTCACTTCCTCATTTTCACTCTATATCTCTTTCAGTCTTCAAATCTCATATTATTCTGTGTGTTTTCTATGTGTTTATGCTGTACTTTGTACGCTGGGAAATTCACCAGAATTGAGAATTGAGAATCGCACATGTGAGCGTGTCTATGGTGATGTTTTGCGTATAATTGAATTTCTGACATTTTCACTCTCGCCTTTTAAATCTGTCCATACTCCATACTCCATACATGTGATATGGTGAACGAATGCAGAGCGGAGAGGGAAGAACATGCTCGTGATCACGATGGGAGACAGAGATGAAGATTGAAGAAAGTAAAGGAAAAAGCACTAGCTGATATCTGTATTTTGTCAAACGAGTTTTTGTCACCACGGAGACAGTTTTTCCATGTCACCTTTGCTCTTTCCCCGTCTATTTTTTTCCGAGCTCCTGCAAACTTCTGGTACTGGTTCTAGTTTTATGTAGTTCTAGTATTATTGATAGAAATTGGTAGGACAGCGGAAAATTTCAGGGCAGAAGTTTAGTTTAACTTTCAACTTGAACTTTTCTCAACTTGCTCAGAGTTATTTCTTTTGAATTTTTTCTACAAATGTGTACTAAACAAACTGCAAAAGAATGGTGGAGGAAGAGAGAGAACAAAAGAGCGGTAATGAGACATTCTCTTTGTTTGTTTGTTTTCAAGTACAGAATAATACAGAATCAAATAGTGGCGAAAAGATTTTCTAATACGTATAAAAAAACAAGTGAAAATGAGAATAAAAATAACATTTTCCTCTGCTGTGAATCAAGAGTCAAGAATCAAGAGTCAATGTAACTAAATGAGTGTTGTCCCAGTCTACAGACTACAGTCGACAGACTTTAGACGCACAGTTCATTGTGCAGTAATTCAAAACGTGGGTTCGGATCAGGTTCATCATCCAGCGTCAAATTGGCAATAGGACCCAAAAATTTAGGATGTCGGAGGGATATTAATCCTGATCCTGATAAGAAAAATTCCTAAACCATCGGAATGGATTGGAAAGATTCAAGATTCTAGATTCTTGATTCAAGAGCCCGTTTGTTTGTTAGGCATGTCACTCAAATAATTAAATGGATTTCGAGACTGATTTATATATTTAGCCTCCCCAGTTTCTGTTAGCCTATCCTCCATATACATTCACATGTCTTGTCCCACTCCAACGCGTACTCGCAATTGCACTCCAATTCTGACTCCGACTCCGATTCCAATTCCAATGTGATGCTCAATTATGCTCCTATTTTCAATTTGAAATCAAATCTCCACTCTATTCTCACCATTCAACATTCAACATTGAGCATTGAGCAATTCAAATTCAAATTAATTGAGTTAAATGAGCGAGAAATTACCTTTTCATTCTCAAGTTTTACATATAGTTTCCCAGTGCTATTTGTTAGTTTGCAACTTGTCAAAATCTTGAAAAGCAAATCTTGAATAAAAAACAAGGATAATAATAATAATATTGCGCCTCGAGACTCGAGAATTGTATTTCATTTTCACGGTTATTATCTAATATTTTCAAAGGCTAAACCAAGTGTCTGGTTGAAATCCACTTGGCGCAGGAACGGACTTGTTGACAAAATTTTGCAAGTGTTCTTCTCATGTCTCAAGTCTCAAGTCTCAACTAACCAAATGCAAATATCCAGACATACCGGGTTTTCCTGGGTTCATTCCTTGGCTTGGAATTTGGAATTTGGAATTTGGAATTTGGAATCTAGAGTCTAGAATGTAGAATCTAGAATCTAGAATCTGGAATTTGAGTAAATGGCAAAGAGCTTGAAAGATCTTGAAACGCACTCAAGCTCAAGGCCATTGGAAATGAAAAATGACACTAATTCTAAAATGTGGATAAATGACTTTCACTCAGCACTCAGTGTTCAACGCTCAACGCTCTACGCTCAACAAAATTGAATTGAGTTGAATTGAATTGTCCACGGCCCTTTTCCGTCTGTTGACTGTTGACAGTTGTCAGGACGAGTTGTCTTCCTCACGGTAAACATCTAATCACATTTTCACGCTCTTTGATTCAATCAAGCCAAACCACTTGAACACTTTTCTTTGCCCGTATTTTTTGCCAACGCCCGAAGCCCAAAGTTGCTCATCATTTTTCTTGATTTCTCGCTACATATTTCTTGTTTATATTTGTTATTTTGTAAACGAGAAGTGCTAACAGTTCTTTTTGTTGAGTGTTGAATGTTGAATGTTGAGTGAATTAATTTCAATCTCGCTAAGTTTTATTGGGAATGGGAAAGGTACAATTTTGAACAGAAAATACAAAACCAAGTTTGATGAATGATTAAATAGTTTCCTGTCAACCAAATAAAAAAGTTGCTTCTTTGTTATAATTTGTAACACATAAAATCCAATAAGTACTGGGGCGAAAATGCTTGTTTCAAGAATGAAATTACTGAATAAGAAATTGAAAATATGACTCCAGTACTGTCAGCTGTCAGCTCTCAGTCTGTTTAATATTGATCAACTTGAAACAAAGGGGAAATTCCATTTCATTTTACTTGATGAAATGATGAAACAACAATTCATGGGGATATTTCACTAGCAGCACAGTGTCAAGTGTAAGTAGTTGTATTATGCATTCTCTTTTATGTATTTAACTAGAATTTTATTTGATTGATTTGTTCTCCATTCAGAACTCAATCCTGAAAATTCAGTTTCCTCTTCCTGCTCCAAATTTTGTTGTATTGTTCTGTGATTTGCCTCCGAATGTTGAGTGTTTTCGTTTTTGCTTGAGGTCTTTTACTTTTGGTGTGAAAAATCCAGAAAATCCAGAAACTCCAGAACAAAAATCCTACGTAGTATCTATTGTAAACCCCTATGTTTGGTTTACTACCTTTTGAACTTTTGAACTTTTGGAGAAAAATTGGATCCCCCTTTTTAAAAAGGTAGGACTTTTTATCCTTATGAAAAGAATGAAAATGTGGAGGAGTGATATTAGTAAAAGGAAATGTCTTTGACTGGAAAGGTGAATTTTTTACATGAGCAAATTCTAAAAAGTATCATCATAAAAAAATTTTAGCTTTCATCCTCCTCCTCCTCTCTGCGTGGACTATCTCGAATTTAGAGTCTAGAATCTAGATTCTAGATGCTAGAATTTGTGCCGTACCAGATGACATGGCATTTAGGCATGTAGGAAATGAAGCAAAGGACAACCGACACATGAACTCTATGCTCAATGCTCAATGCTCAATGCTCAATGATGAAATTCCTCGGTTCCATTGCAGTGGAATTTTTGTTAGAAAAAAATCTGAAAAATCCAGAGAGCACCAAATTTTTCTCGATGAAAAACTCTTAGAGCAAGTACGAAAAATACTTGTGATAAGGAGAAAAGGTAAAAGAGGACCAAGATTTTGTCAATAAACGGAGGGGAAAAGATAACCAGAGTTGCATCTTGTAGCTACGAAGCATAGAAAATTGAGCTTTGAACTTTGAACGTTGCGCATTGAACATTGAATTTAACATTTACTTTCTCTCTCCTCCCTTTTACTCTTTTGCTCCTGTGGAAAATGTGGAAATTGGCAAATCTAATTTGCATGCCTTTCTAAATCGTCGTAGGCTGGATGAAAAACTGAAAAATTGAGAATTTTTGATACAGGGAAAATTGAAAATTGAAAATTTATCATGTATAAAATATTCCTACTTCCTACTCAATCTGCAGGGACAAAAGGTCTTTTGACAATTGTACAATGTACATTGTAAAATTTACATTGTCTCCAG
Organism: Sminthurinus aureus; assembly: GCA_034698265.1. Classification (NCBI taxonomy): domain Eukaryota; kingdom Metazoa; phylum Arthropoda; class Collembola; order Symphypleona; family Katiannidae; genus Sminthurinus; species Sminthurinus aureus. The sequence continues at coordinate 15,961 of JAQGBH010000644.1, forward strand.
GCTTTTCTCCTCCTCTTTGACTTATTTGACTTGATCAAAATTAATAACTCCGACTCTGACTCGGATCTACAATCTTGAGTCATTCAGAACTTGACTCTTGAATCAAGAATCAAGATTTGAGATTCCAAATTCAATCAGTCAATGCAAAACAAAGACTAGTTTGGAGTTTGGAGTTTGAAAAGCTTCCGAAAATCAATTAATCTACAACTTTTGTCTCTTGCTCCTGATTGAAACACCCAGATTTCATTAGGATCAAAAACTCAAGCTCAAACCTAGACACAGTGTTCTTAGTTTCCATCATTTTCTCCATTATTATTATTACAGAGTTTAATTGAGCATTGAGCATTGAGCATTGAACACTCAGCATTGAGCATGTTTGGAGTTTGGAGTTTGGAGTTTAGAAAAAACTGTATAGTTTCCACCGTTTTTTGTACCATACATCGCACGTGTGCAGGATAAAAAGAATTAAAGATTGGGACACGGGAAATAGGAAACGTGAAATGGGAAGTGAACTCTCGTCTTTGCTTGATTTTTTTCTCTTTGAGTAGATGTTGTACGCCATTTGTATTGTAGTTGGCGTGCTAATGAAGCAGTCATTCATCATTCATCACTCGTCACTCATCATACAAATAATCAACGCAGATTTAAATGCATGTGTCATATGAGTCTAAATTCTACAGCATGTGAATTCCTGCGTTTCCTATTTTAAAAGCCTTAGTTCTATGGCGTAATCTACAATGTAACACATCTTTGAATGGGATTGGAGAAAAAAGAGTGGATACTGGATACATAGTAAAATTTGATGGTAGAAAGCCATATGTATTGCAAAAAAGTATGCTCTCTATGGAAAAACACATAAATGCGTAGAGTGAACAGCATAAAAGTAAAAAAGGGTAAATGGAGTAAAATATGAGAAATACAAGGCAAGAAAAAGAAATACATGTTTCCCAATACTCAATACTGAAACCCCGAAGACTGGAAGACTGGAAGACTCGAAGACTGTCATCTCCAGCTGAAAGCAGCTTTAAAATGATGGTAGTTCCTTGTCCTCCATGGAATCATTTTGCCTCTCGTCAGCTTGAGAGTTTTGTAAAAAAAATCAAAAGGAGTTTGAGATTTTATTTGTAATGCGTCGTGTGTCTTGTGTCTTGTGCCTTGTGTCTGTGAGTGAAAACCATAGAGAATCTGTAATGCATTACACTAAATGCTAAATACTAAATACCAAATACATACTACGTACTACATACAAATCAAGAGCAAAATATTTCGTCTTGTGTTGTGTTGTGTATTGTGTTGTGGGTGTAATTCAAAACTGTGGAAAGAAAAGGCCACACTGCCATTGACAAGACAAGAGAATACTGAGGCGTCTAAAGTCTAAAGCCTAAACGTGAGGGAAATAGAGAGAGTTGGTGGAGTTGGAAGCTGAGTTGAAGAAAGGTCTCTAGTGTTATTTATCACCATCACAATCCTATCAGTTTCAGTTTCAGCTCCAATTCCAATTCCAACTCCAACTTCAATTTCAGATCTGTGATGCATGTAATGTTTGGTACACTGTTTTTATATACAATATACACTGTCGAGACGAGTAAAAGCGCATAGTTCCCCACTAAAGAGTAAACAGTGGCTTTCCTATAGTTGTACTGTTATATGTACAGGAAATGTCGCACATATGCGTCAGTTGGTGCATCCGAGAGACTGAAGACAGACTTGAAGAATTGAAGAAATAGAAACAAAAGGAGAAAGTCTTGTTATTCTGCATCAATGTTTTGTGATGAGACACTAGACACTAGACACTAGAAACTAGACGCTAGGAAAAGGCTTTAGCACGAGCTTGAATTGAGGATTGAGAAGGGGCAAAAGTCCAGTTCCAGTTCCAGTTCCAGTTCACCTCGTTGATTCCACGGGATGGCTGAATGGTTTGGTTTGGTTTGGTTTGGTGCGGTCACATTTCCTTGTCTTTAACAAGGAGAAAATGAGAGAGAAGATCAATGTCTAGAGTCTAGAGTCTAGAGTCCAGAATGAAACTGGAGCTGCAGTAATCCATGGAAAGTTAAAAGGTTTAAAAGCGGAACTGTTTGGTCACACATTTCCACATTTCTACATTCCACATCGTCCCTAGCATCTCTAGCAACTCGTCCTTTTCCATCCCGTTTCATCTCATCTTTTACGGCATCGTCTCAAAAATGGTGGACGTGGTAGTCATTGTAGATACGACAAGGATAGTCGTAAACGTGAATTTTGTGGCATGTCCTCTGTCTTTGGTGAATGTCTTGTCTTGTGTCTTGTGTCTTGTGGATCCTAATGCCGGCTCAGCAGTTTATCAGTGCACCAAAAATGAAACGCTAACTTTACTTAACTTTACTCCCGATTTCATAAATGAGAAGGATATTAAATGTGCAAATTTAGCTACCAACTACAAAGAGTGTGGGGTGTAGAGTGTAGAGTGTGAAATGCGAAATGGGAAGATTGAAAGAGGAAAATAGTGTTTTTTTCACAAAGTTTGTGTACTGCAGACTATACTTATACAGTGTAAAGTATATCTAATGCAGAGAAAGTCCAGTCTTTTGGACTCTAGACTCTAGACATGAAAATAAACAAGAGGGGGAAAATAAGCAAGCGGAATTCTGAAAGTCTGAGTCCCTGCCACTGCTGTTCAGAAACTTAGATACAATATTAACAATGAACAAAACAATCAAGAGGCAGACAACGAGTGTAGAGTGTAGAGTGCAGTGTACAAGCAAAAGAAGAAGCGGAAGAAACCGCTGTGTTATGAAGAATGACAAAGATTGAGAAGAGCGGGAGGAACATGTGACATGTGTACTGATCAATGATCAAGGCAAGGTGACAAAGAAGAAGGAGAGCGCAACCACCCAAACTCCAAACTCCAAATTCCAAACTCCAAACTGCAGTGCAGAAAATACATATGTATGAACATGTGACATTGGACATTGGACATTCACATAGATCATCATTTTGTTCACAAAATTCCAAAGGATGGAAATGGATGACGGTGAAACCAGAAACCAGAAACCAGAATCCAGAAGCCCGAAGACGAGGTGTTAAGTGCCTCGTATTTCTCGTCTTTTCTTGTCTTGTTCTGTTCTGTCTCATTCACATCGCAGGAATCTTAAGTCTCGAGTCTTGAGTCTTGAGCCGTACTTGCTCTTTCCCGCTCTGTCCATTATTATTCTGTCCTCATAGTCTTGACTAGAACACTAGAACACTAGAAGGACCAGGAAGATTGACAACTGAGCCAAAGAAAGGCGGACAGAATCAAGAGTATAATGTTCACGTACGTCCTTGGACCTTGGCAATTGGCGATTCTTAACACTTTCAACTTTGCGCACTCCTTTCTTGTGCATAACATTCTTGTGCATTTTGAATTTTGAATTTTAAACTTCGAGTCCTCAATTCAACTTGCCAGTTGCCAGATAAATGCAATTCACTAAACGCTTTGGAAAAATACAGTTGGTCCAGTGTCCTTTTGATCCTGCTGAAACAGACAAAATACAGATAGACAACGAAATCGGTTCTAGTTTATATTTGATAGGATGGTAGAAAAACCTTTATGTTGACACGACACGGGGTAAAATGGCAATGGGAATCGTCTTGTAGATAGCAGATAGTGTAATTGCAACCAAAATCCAGAATCCAGAATCTAGAATCTAGAATCTAGCATAGACAAAGGTTCGAGATTGAGATTGAGATTGGGATTGGAATTTGATTCCAATTGATTGCGAGAAAAGATTAGATAAGAAAAGACAAGATGGGATGAGACAGGACAAGCCCAATTTTCTCCTAGTCGGCCTAAATGTTCTAAAATGTTCTACGTTCCCATTACCCATTCAAACTCCATTTCCTCTCTCCTTTTCTCCTCCATCCCCAAACACTTGCAGTTTCTAGACCCTCTACAGATTCTAGCTTCTGGATTCTAGATTCTAGATTCTAGATACATTGATTGGGAATGAATTGGAGACTCTTTAGAATTACACAATAAACCTGACAGACACTCCCGTTTCCCTCGGTCAACTTTGACATTGTCCACTTTCTCCAGTCTCCAGTCTCCAGTCCACATACACAATCTCTCAACACTCAACACTCAATGCTCAATACTCAATTCCAGACATTAGCTAACACGTAGCGACTCATTCGGCTCAAAGTGTTTGGATCTAGATGTACATTACACTTGTATAAAGATCTTGATGTAGAGTGTAGAGTACGAGTCGTTGGATGTAAAAATCAATGGGCACTCTTTTCTCTTGTACTCTTTTACTCTTCCTTCCCTTCAATTCCAGTCCGTTCCATTCCCCATTCTCCTTCCCTTTTAAAATAGGTTAGGGCATTGAAATCCAAAGTGAAATGGGAAGAGAAGAGAAGGAAAGAAAAAGAAAGGATGGAAGAATGAGGAGGGAAAGGAGCGAGAGAGGAAAGATGGGAAGAGGAAGAGAGATCCCAGTCACATTCATTCATTTCAACTTGGATTCTTGGATTCAAAGCTCAAGAAGCTCAGAGCTCTAGACTCGAGACGCACGCTACATTTAAGTTTCAAGTTTTCAACTCAATTTGGAGAGCCCAAGAGTCGAAGAGTCGAAGAGCCGAGGAGTCGAAGAGTTGAAAGTGGAAGGAACGTTGAATGTCGAGAGAGTAAAAGAAGTTGGAGAATGGGAGAATGGGAGAGAGCGGAGGAAGGAAGTAAAAGGAATGGAAACAAAATGTAATTTGTAATTTACTTGACCATACAAGTTGATTCAATTCCAGATTCCAGACCAGTCCAGTTTACAATTCCGACTTTGTACTTTGGAGTTTGGAGTTTGGAGTGTGGAAAAACCTTCTTTTCACGCTCCATTCCCCATGCCGCATAATTTGTTCCCTTTTAACTTGAAAATGATTCATTCAATTTTTTCGTACTGTAAACTGTGACTGTGAAAAAAATTCTCCTTTTCATTTAGACATTAGAGAAAAAGTAAAAATCAACAGCGTTTCAAATACACAATACATCTTAAAATCCTGATTTACACATAGATATTCCATGTCATTGAGTGTCTTTATGAAAATTCCTGTTTTGTATCCGCACAACCAAGGTAAATAAAATTCAGTAGAATTATTGAGGTTTAAATGTGGAATACAAGAGTGGAAAAATTAAGGAAAACTGACTGCTGATTGACTCGCTAAAACTAAATCCGAATCCAAATCCGAATCCGAATTTAGACCAAATTTCAAGGTTTAGATTGAGATTGAGATTGAATTGGCACAAAGGTTTAAAAAAGCTGGATTTTAGATAAAAGTTCCTAGCCAATTGTTTCATGCACTTTTCACTCCCGAGCAAGCCTTTTCATTTTTCACACAAATATTGTATGCTTTCACCCTGAATGGGAATGGGAAGTTGAACGTGGATGTGGATGTGGATTGGAAATGAAAATGCAAAATTTTTCCTGGATTTGTTCAACTTTTAATAGAGGAGAAAAGCGAGTTGATTACATTACACGGCTGACTGCTGCAACTGGATTTTAGATTCTAGATTCTAAAATCTAGATTCTAGAAGCCACATTCAAGTTGTGCAGTTGGCAGCATAAAGTTAATGAGATGCGACGGGTGCATACACACACAAAGGAGAAAGTAGAAAGTACCAACATGTTCCTGTGTATTCGCAATGTGCTTGGAATGGATGGACGGATGGATGTGCATATGTATATATAAGATATAGAAAGATGGATGGATGGATTCAAACTTGAGCCATTCCTCATCTCACACACATGCACAATGTGCACTTTGCACTGTACACTGGGCATGTGAATATATATCGACAGTCTACAACCTACAATTTACACATGGAGAAAGGAGAAAGGAGAAACTTGAAACTTTATCAAGGCTTGGAAAACTGGAAACTGGAGACTAGAAGCTAGAAGCGGGATATAATGGAATTATTTCCAGAATCCAGAGGAGAGTGAAAATAGTCCATGTTTTCCTTGTACAATGTACAATGTACATTCACCATCCACCATCCACCATTTTGACTTGACTTTTGACTTGGACATTAAACGAGTGTTTAATCTCTATGAAATTCACAAGTGTCGGATTAGATTGACTTTTGACTCTGGTTCTTTGACTCTTTTACGCTTTGAAAATTTGAAAAGTCAAAGTTACCATATGTAGTATGGGAAATTTTATACACAAAATTCTACGGATCGTCATGCTCATTAGAAAAGGGAAGTGGGAAAAAATAAATTGATTTTCATTTTACCAAGTTTTGTCAAGTCCCCCGTGAAAAATAAAGCGTACGTATACAGTCTACAGTCTAGAGTCTAGAGTCTAGAGTCTAGAGTCTACACGTTAATTAATATTTTTCTCAAAATTTTGAGAAAAACAATGACGCTTAAAGAATTCTTCGAGTTGGGCAAAGTTCAAAAGTTTAAAATGATCAAGTTTTTTCTGCATAAACAGATTTTATCAAAGTTAAAACACAACTTTAGCTTCAAACTGTAAAGTGTAAAGTGTCAAGTGTAGTCAGTAGTCAAAGAGTGTTTAAAGTTCAAAGTGTTGATAATTGATCATGATTTCCCTTTTACATTTTTCAATAGGCATTAAAACATGTTGGACATTGGACATTGGTTTTTGACATTGGACACTGAACACTGAGCACTAAACACTGGATAAAATGTTGATGGCTCAGTAGTTTCTAATCAGCTAATTGTTCTTCTGCTAAACTCTAAACTGTTGGGATAAACAGCTTAGAGTGGCAGTGTGAAAATGAGAAAATGAAAAAAATCCCCTATAAAATAACCCGCACTACTAAACTACTTAACTGAGAAAGTGAGAAACTGAGAAAGGGAAAAGTGTTGAATCTGGAATCTAGAGGGTTATTTTTATATGATGGTTAAGCTCATTATGAGCAATCGCTCTAAAAATTCTTCCGCCAATTTTCACCGTGTCACAGCCATTTCAGCCCAGCTTACAGTTTACAGATTCTAGATTCCAGATTCCAGACTCGACACTCTTTCAGTTTCAGTTTCAGCCTTTAGACTTGAGCTATTTCTATACACTATACACCGTACGCTATAGACTATATAGATACATTGATTAGGTTTAATTGAAGGGTAATGTATTGGAACAAATGAATCTTCTTGTTGTCAATTCCCCTTTACATTGATTTACATTAGATTAGATTGGATTGAATTGGATTGGATTGGATTGGCTTTTGAAATGTTTGGTTTTGGTTTTGGATACAGCGTACATACTACATACTACACACAGTAATCGTAAAACTTTGGTGGGAATGCAAAGGACTGTATACTGTATACTGTACATTTTCCTCCACTTGTACTGTGTCTGTGTGCTTGTGATTGTCATTCTTTTGGTTTGTTTTTGTGTGGGATTTTATGGAAAGAATGCGGAGGATTCACATGATTTAAATTTCAGGACGTAATGGCTGTAATAAATACATGTGAATGTTGGATGTACAGATTAGTTGTGACGTTTCTCCATGTGTTGTGTACCGAGTTAATTGACTCGTTTGTTCTCCGATATCAGATAATTTGTGTCAACCATCTACATTCTAGATTCTAGAATCTACATACAGTATGTGCTCCGTGCTATGTGCTATGTGCTATGTGCTACGTGATACATGATTCATGATTCATGTACAAAGAGAACCTTTGAATTTTAATCCTACTTGTTACCTAAGAAATACTTGGCTCTACAGTTCTAAACTCTACTCACATTTTAAGGGTGGTCAAAAGTCAGAAATTTGAGAGTGCTCAATCCTCAATCCTCAATCCTCAGTGCTCACTAATCTTGAAACAAGATTCTGATTTCAATTGTAATCTTGATTAGATAACACTGAACGCTGAGGATTGAGGATTGAGGATTGAATGAGATTGTGGGGAACAGTGCGGTGTGATCTGTGTCTAGTGTCTACATTTTAAATTTGCCGTTTCTCATCTCTCATCTCTCATCTTCTCAATCCCAATCCAAAGTCAAAGTCAACGTCTCTGCAGCATAATTATAATCATTATTATTACTACTATTACAGTGCGTATTCCATAAAATACAAGTGGAAGAATCGAGACTAGATGCTGCAGATTGTAGATTGTAGGATATGTGAATGAATCGAGTCGAGAGTTGAGAGGGATCAGACCGTAATGTTGATGATGACTCCAAACCAAATACCAAATACCAAATACCAAACGCCAAACACTAAATATCACCAAGGCACAATGTACATGTGAGCTATCATGTAGCATGTAGCCTGGTGAGAAAGAAGAACAAGAGGAAGAAGAAGAAAGGAGGAAGAACTGAAATGATTTGGTTGCAGTTTCGGTTAATCAGAGAAATCAACTTGATTTATGTGGCTACAGAAACCAAGTTGGAGATATCTCGCCGACTTTTAGTGCTTTCCATTCCCATTCTCTCACACACAATCATAGACACATGGAATCTCTTTTATATACACACACAGCAAACACGTACACAGTACACGTTAAAGTCTACTTGGTTTCTGGTTCTGTCTCTCGTAGGTTGGCTGGCTCTTACTTTATTTATCCTTCTCATCATGTGTTACACATTTCCTAGCGCTAGTAGCTAGTATTCAGTATTCAGGATCCGCATTTATATCTTCCTCTTCTTTTCCTCGCCTCGCTTTGGGGCCAAAAGAATTGACGCTTAAAGCTCACAGCTCACAGCTCAAAACTCAAAACTTTTCATTCAACCACATTTAAAATCAACCCTAAAATCCAAAATCCAAAATCTAGAATCGGATTTTATTTTATTTTCTACTTTGTACACTCAAGATGATCCTAGTTCTCATCCTCAACCGTAAACTGTCATAATAATTAAAATGTTGATGGAACTTGTATTTTATCGTATTTGCCTTTCGTTTATTAGAAATTAGCTCGGCCTTTGCTGTTGCTGTTGCTGTTATAATTACAACCGCATTGTGTATTCTACAGTATACACATTGCATAATTATATTTTATATTTTATAATATTTTATAATACAACACAACAGATCTGTGACAATAGTAATAAAAATATAGGAAAATATTTCCTTCCGTCAGCTTGTAATCCAGCATCCATTTTCTCAACCACAGCCATTTTTCAACATCAAACGTATGTATCTGTATCTGTGTGAAAAATGTACAAATGTGCTACTCTACTTTGAGTCTTGAGTCTTGAGTCTTGAGTCTTGAGTATTATTGCTGGCAACAAAAATGTGCAGTGTATTTTGTATGTATAATCTGCTGTAATCAGAATGTGGATTTATCTAAAACTCTTTCATGTTTGTTTTTTTTTGTTTTCCTCTTTGTAAAAAATCAAGCATCATTAGTCATTTTCATTGCAGAGCCTAGTTGTTGCATAGTAAAATGATCTAAAAATACACCACAACAACCCTTTCATTGTTTACGTGAGTAGGCAGCACAAGTGGATATTTAGAATTTAGAGTCATTTTTATTTTGTGATGCTTTGATGCTTTGATGCTTTCATGTGCCAGACAAATATCGATATGAATGCACTGCACCATGTACTGTATAAAGATAAAAGGAGGAAATAAATGTGCAAAATTAATAAGACAGCTGTGCACTCTGCACTGAAAAACACTACCAACTACCACTGAGCAAGAATCACCACATTTAGTTCCTACACTCACAAGTCAGAGCCCACAACATACAAATTCTGTGTTTTGCATGGTACATTATCCGTACGTTGTACGTTGTACATTGAATCTAAAAGTAGGACATGATACAAGAAAAAAGACATAAAAGTTCTAAAAAAAAATTTGCATCTTGGAATCAGTGAGTTTAGAATTTTCCTTGCACATTTTGTATTTTGTATCCGTATGTTTGTAATTATAAAATGTTCAAAAGTATCTGCGCATTGAGCATTGAGCATGTTTTGTCATGATTATTACCGTTGCAATTTTCAACAATTTGGCATTTTTTCCTACTCTCTTCTACATTCTCCCTGCTGTTGACTGTAGATTGTAGACTGTCGAATGCCGACTGCTGACGTATCTGTTTTTACGGGCAGTTTGAAAAGGTTGGGAAAAGTTGGAAGTTGAAATTGGCACAAACAGATGTGGAGTCACATGTCTCTCATTCCTCCATCTGTCTTTGTAATGCAATGTAAAATGTAATGTGCTGGTTAATGGTACATCTAAAAAGAGCCAGAAATGAGAAAGGACGATGATCATTATGAGACGGACGGTTAAGTGAGGCATATTTTTCATTCTGAATCCATCCACCAAGCACAAAGCACAATGTACAATGTACAATGGGAGAATGAGAATTAGAATAATGAAGGACGCACAGAGAATAACAACAAATCTATTCAAATTTTTTGTAAGCATGTGGACGTTTTATTTTTCTCTGGGTTAGTACATTTAAACCTTAAACCAATTTTATTTTATTAAAGTCTCCCGATAAAATTGAAGCGTGATGATTGAACTTTGAGTATTGAGTATTGAGTAAAATAAATCAATGGAAAATGGAACCACAAAGAAATTTAAATTAGAAATCGGACAAGGGAAATGACAAGAGATGTAAAAAGTTTTCATTTATTTCTAGAGTCTAGAGTCTAGAGTCTGTAGTCTAACAATGAATTTCCTGGAGCAGTTAAATTCCCGCTTTTATTTTGTGTTTTAAATTTGAATTCAAATTTGGAGCCAGTAGACAAAGCACAAGAAACAGGAATCAGAATAATGAAGGAGACGAGACAAGTTGAAATAAAACAAGTCCTTGACAATTGAACATTGAACAATTCATGTCGAGTGTCGATTCAAATTGAGTGTCGAGTATAAAGAAGAGTTGAGGCAGTTGAATTCCGACTTTCTTTGACAAAACGAAACTTGGATTTAGGTGGAAATAAGGAAATACTGAGCATGAGTCTGGCTGGAAGGAAGGAGTGAGAAAATAAGTAAATAAGTAAACATAACATGTTGCTGGTGAATGAGTGAATGGTGAAAGTGCTTCAACGGAAATTTACTTAACCTCACAATTCACAATAGAAATCCTTACAATAAAATCGGAATTCCAAAAAGTCGGAATACTGAAATAATCCATTGGTTCCACAGATAGATTCTAGATTCTGGATTTAGTTCAGACCTAACCAAATACATAATACTACATCAAAATACAGAGTAACGAGGAAAATTGAATGGTTTGGTCTGTTTTGGTTTAGTTTAGTAAGTTGATGGAAGTGAAAGAGAACCTGGAAAACCTTGTGGAATCTTTGGATGTTGGGAAAAGTTTCAAGTATTTAAGACTCAAGTGTAGAGTATAGAAGGTAGAGCATAGAGTATAGAGTATAAAAGGTACAGTCGTGTATCTCTATTCCATTATTGTGTGTTGTGTGTGTGTGGGTCTGGTTGTGCAAAGTTTGTGAATAGTTGGATAAATATGTGTGAAGATGTGGACTGCGGACTGACTGCAGATTAGTTGATAGAAAATAGAGTTTGGAGTTTGGAGTTTAGAGTATTGAGATGGAGATGGAGATGAATGTGCGGTGTACACTAGAACCTAGAACCTAGAAGCTAGACAGAGTACAGACGACTTTCTCTTCACCTACCTCCAAATAGCATGACATAACATAATACAGCACAAGAGCACAATACAGAACCAAACGGAACGTAACACAACAAAAGAGATTACAAAAAGATTCTGGATGTTAGATTGTAGACTTTAGTTGGAGTTAGAGTCAGAGTCAGACTGTTCATCAGAGAGAAGGGGCGAAGCCAGGCGAAAGTCCGGGGAATAATAGAATTCTGCTTACTTCTAACCCACATCTTTTCTCTATGCTCTACACTCTGTATATGTTTGTGTTTTGTCCTCACATGCTCTTGTTTGGGTGGCTCTGCTTTGCTCTGAATCCTTCACATTTACACGTGTATTTGCATGCCACTCTGCTCTGTGTACTTTATTCCTTTGTACAGTGTGTACACTGTGCAGTATGGAGTATGGAGTCTAGAGTATGGAGTATAGAGTATGGAATATGCCATGGCTGCACAAGACACAACAAATCTATTCATCCTCTCCATCCGTCCGAACATCATGAGTACGGGGAAATGTGTGAACAAGTCCAACTTAATTTTATTCAACTGCATGGTAAACAGAAATAGGTACATCCACACAATCCACATTGTAGATTGTGAACAGTGTCTGAACCAAAATAGATGAATTTTACTGGATGCTGGATGTTGGATGATGAAAGTATTTAGAGTAATAATCTAACCACCGTACTTTGTACTTCATATACTTCGTACCGGTTAATATACAGAGACAGATCAAACCAGACCCTAAATTTAAACTATACTAAACAGACAATATTAAGCATAGAGCATAGAGTACTTGTGTCTAGATTCTAGGTTCTAGATTCTAGTGTGTACTCTTTACTCTCTATTTTGTATTGTGTTCTACCGTATTGTGCTGTCTACCGTGTGTATGTTGAATGTTGAAGGGCGAAGAAAAGGGACTGAAAACATTCTTTGCATGCAACCACACTTTCAATTAATTTGTTTCCTGGTGCATTGGCGTGTGTAAGTACTCCTCGTCGATCCTCTCACTGCCTCTCTCCTCTCTCCTCTGTACTCATGGACTTTCCTTTCTTTCTTTCTTTCCTTCTTTCCCTCTCCTTTCTCCTCTCATTCTTTATCACTCGCTCTCATTTTCCACGGTTATGTGTTATGTCTCTGCTTCTGTCTCCATACTCCATACTCCATAGATAGGTGGATACATATATGTTTCGAGGACGAATGTGTGCGTATAGAGTGGATAGTAGATTGTAGATGGTGGATACGTATCAAGTTTAATTCCAGTAATTGGTAGGCGGGTCCCTTTGGCATTTTACTTCACTTTAGGCATACACATCTACAGCTACATCTAGATATCTAGATACAATAGATGAAAATAGATGTCTAGATCCACCATGAACCACGAACCAAGAACCATGAAATATACATAGAATATATGTACAACAATCCTCCAGGAAAAGATATTGAATACACACATAAAGAATAAAGCCCGTTATGATGGACAAGGTGCAACTTGATAAAATTTGTGGATGATGAAGAATGGAGACTGGAGAATATCTTGTATCTTGTGTTCTGTCATATATTTCATATATTTTTTTATGTGTTTAGTATTTTGACATGCATATGCTTCACCCTTCACCACTCTCACTCTCTCTCTAAATTCACTAACACTTTCCACTGTCCAGTTGTAATTCTAATTGTAGTTGTACAAGCATGTACAATGTTCAATGTAAACGATACACGATACACGGTACAAGCTGCAAGTAGACATTAGACATGCACAAAAGGAGAACGTATCAATTTACAATTTACACCAGCTCCAATTCCAATTCCAACAAATTCTCCATTCTCCATTCTCTATTCTCTATTCTCGTCACTAGCTCAAATTCCAACTTCCAACTTCCAAATTCAAAAGGGAATGAAAACTCATTCCGCTGGTTTGGTTTAGGTTAGTTTACCATGGTTTATGGAAGATATTAAATATCATTTTGTAATTCTATATCCTACCCAAATACCAAATACAAAACTCCAAACTCCAAACACAATGCACTTGATTTACTTGAACATTGAAAACAAAAGTCAAAAGCTAACATCGTGACATCAGTACAGTTTCAGCTCCAACTTGATTATTCCTCACTCGTCAGAAAATCATGTAAAATGAGTCAAAATGTTGTTTTGTATTTACAATTTACAATTTACTATACTTAATAATATCATGGATATTGGATATGAGCTAAAATGTACAAGTAGATGTAGATATACTTTTCAAATCATATATTCACGTTACCGAGAACAAAATGGATAATATATACTTTTCTATTTCTATTTCTATTTCTATTTGCACGTTGGAGACAAAGAAAACTGTTCTTTGATTCAAAATCTGAATCTGAATCGGAATCTACTGTATGTAAATGAAGCAATTGTACAATGTACAATGTACAATGGAAAGTGAGAAAGGAATTGGAAATGTGAGGTTTTCCTATTCGCTTTCGACTTTTGCACAATGTGTTTCGCGAATTTAGTCAGATTTGATGTAAAGTGTGTGGTGTATGGTGTGGGAACAATGCACATGTTTGAGCACAAGTCTTTGGAGATATTTGAATTGGAATTGGAATTCAAAGAACTGTGTCCTCTGTACAGACTACAGACTACAGACTAGAGACTGAATTGAATTGATCATCTCTTTGGAGATTTGAGTGCACAAGTCAATTACCAGAATTTGACTTTAAATGGATCAATTCAACTCAGTACTCAATACAAAATACAAACTAGAGAAAAGCAAGCGAGAATAGATATATAGAACTGACTTTAATTTTAGCTATTCATTTACCCAACTCGAGTCTCTCCATTTAATTCCAGTATTCATAGACATATAACATATAGGAATAGGAATACAAATACTTGTTATATTGACTGCGAGCTGCAGACACAAGTTAATTGGGAATTCTCTCTCAGTTTTCCTCCTTCCTCTCTCCACTCTCCAGTCTTCTCTCACATTTGTCCTTTGTAATTTCATTTGAAAAATAATAGGTATCTAGTATCTAGTATATAGTTGTTGCACAATGGATGAGCCAAAGGAAATTTATACTTTATACATCCAGAGTTGAATTTCGACGCTCGACGCTCGACGCTCGACGCTGTGAAATTTTAGAAAATGAGTAAAAGATTTTGGGAGTGAAAATGGTTTTAAAAAAAGCTGCTCCCTCAAATCGCAAGCATAGAAAAGGAAAAGGAAACAAAAATCAGAAACATTTTACAATATACCATGTAAAACAAAAAAATATAAATGTAAATCAAAGTCCATGTCGAATGTCGAATGTCGAGATGTGTACATAACTTTGTTCCTTGTCATTTTACCAAGGAAATATTTCTCTCGGTTGTCATATTTTTTCCGTATCCGTATTTTCTGTTTTTGTTTCATATACTTCCTGTTTGGTTTGGTTTGGTTTGGCGTCTGGTGCATAAATAAATAAATAAATAAATAAAAAGAAAGTATGGGGGAATTTATGAGGGAAAGAGTCTATTTGGATTTTGATGGCGGCTAAGTAAGTGCATTATCTTGTTTTACTAGCTACTAGCTACTAGCTTCACAGTTTTACTGCAGCAGGCAGCAGTCAGGAATATTTTCTACTTTTTTACTTTCTACGCACAACACAAAGTACAACGTACTACTGTAGATTGTAGATTGTAGATTGTAGACTGTAGAGGAAAGAGGAAAGTATGTAGCTGTAGGTTGTAGGTAGTTTTTTTCAGGAATGCCCCTCTTCTCTTTCGGTATTTCATCTTATCGGATTTCTTGTCTCCGGTGAAAAAATGTTAGGCATACATGTAGAGCACACTGAATAGACAATAGATAATTGTGTATATGTAGGGAACTATCTGCAGACTGTAGACTGCAGACTGTGTAGATGACTACACTCATGTACTTTTGGTTCGTCCTTACTTCTTAATCTGAGGTTGGCACTGATTGGAGCGTATCAAATTCACAGCTATCTTGATAATCATCTTGTCTAGATTCTAGATTCTAGAATTTAGAATTTACAGTTTAGACCTTCCACAAATTTGTAACTCATACCTCACGCACTTGCAAAAATGTGCAATCTAATCCAATCCAGTGAACTGCGGAGAACCAGACAAAAGTGAAAATGGCCATGACCATGTCACTTGTTTGTTGTTTGTTGTTCATTTAGCACCAACATTTCCACAGCCCTTCTTTCACTCTTGCTGTTTATTTTAAATTTTTCATCGAGCATCGAGCATTGAGCATTGAGCGTTGAGTATTGCAATTCCACGACAATGCAAAATGCATTTTGGAATCTAATAACATTCTTTCTAAAAATACTCAGTAGACTTTGTTCCAAAGTCAATTATTATTATTCTCCTTTCTCACCTGAAACTACAATGTAAAAGTAGAGAGTAGAAAATAGCATATATTATGTGAATAATAAATGATAAATGATAATATAACTTATAATAATATTTAGACACTAGACACTTTGATAATTTACCAAAATGAGGCACAAAAATCAAAAATGAATGATGATACGAAAACGAATTGGATTGGATTGGGCTGGACAGTGAGCAGTCAATTCTAAATGGATTTGACGGGGTGAAAATTATACTCAGAATCTAGAATCTAGCTTCTAGTATAAACGTTTAGTATGGGAGTTGAGCTCATTAACCAATGGATATTATTCAAAATTCAAAATACATCATCTTCATCTCCACTTTTCATATTCCTACTCGTTTTCGAGTAGGATGTACATGAATTTTGAATACCTTTATTTGCAAAATGTTCCATATTCCATGATATTCCATTGACACCGTATTATATAATATTATTATAACGTAGTCACTAGACACTAGATGCTAGATGCTACATACTAGATACTAGACAGAAGAAAGGGTTAGAGTATTTCCGTAAAAGCTCTTGTTTTTCATCATCCAGCATCCAGTATCCAGGTATGCCTTATTTCTGAACATTCTGAAGAAAGAGCCAACTCCAACTCCAACTCGATTTCCCTCAAACTGGAGACTGGAGATGTGAATCCCCAGAGTGTTTGAAAGGGAAGCACATTATTCTTAATTCGTATGCTAGTCTACAGTCTACAGTCTACAGTCTACAGTCTACCGGGTACATTCTACGGCATAGGAATATTAGCGAGTGTGTGGTTATGCGTATGCGTATAGTGTACATTGTACATATATTGGTTTTATACATTAGACGTTAGGCATGGAACATTGGAACATACCACATACCACATACAGGATGTATGAATGTATGGATGTATGAGGAGGCTTTTGAAAGAAAGAAGAGGAAAGAAAGAGATAAATTTACTCCACTGAGTCTAGAATCTAGAATCTAGAATATAGAATCTAGAGTCTACTATTCAATTTGAAAGATTCACTCCTCCGTGAGTTGGCCTTATAACTTATAACTTATAACACATCCAATATCTTGTAGGCATTAGCTTTTTTTCTTTTGCCCGTTCATCGAGGCATCCTCTTATTTTTTTCTTCGAGTCTTCGACAAGCACCTCCTCCTCCATTTTAATATTATTCATCTTCCTCACCGTCACCACAAATACTCAATACTCAATACTCATCATTCTCATTCATCCTTCATCCTCACTCTATTTCACACATTAATGATATTTTCTCCCATACTTATTGATACACTTGATACACAGGCATTTATACCATTTACCATTTACACCTTTCATGTATCATGTATGAAGGGCGAAGAAGAGTTGTAATTTCCAATGCATTTCCTAAAATATTGCTGGTTCATTTGGATTTTGAAACATCGTCCGCTTTTTCACAAATTTGCAATACTAAATACGTAATGTTTCTCTCCTTTTCCTGATGCTGCATTTGAGCTTTGAGCTTTGAGTTATGTTGAGCTTGAGACTTGAGACTTGAGACTTGAGACTCGAGACAACTAGAAAACGTTGTTGGAAAAAGTGAGAGGTTTTTATCATATAGCCAATAAAGTATATTCATATCCCATTAAAACTCCAAACTCCAAATTCCAAACTCCAAACTCCAACTCCAACTCACAGTAGTATATGGTAAACTCTGCACAAACATCAATACCAATACTGAAACTGAAACTAACACCAATAGACAAGAGTCTCGAGAGTCGAGACTCGAGACTCGAGACAACAACTCAACTTCACGTCTAAATCCACCAAAGTTGAGGCTTAACCCAAATTGAGCCAAGGCAAACCAAACCAAACCAATTGAAGCTGACTGCCAATGTAATGCAATTCAACGGCAGAAGCAGCAGTAGCTGTTGGTTGGGTGTTTGACTGGTTGGCTGGTTGGTTTGGTTTGGCAGGCAGTCGTGGAGTTAAAGATGAAAAGGAGAATGAAGCCTGGTATCAGTCAATTTGAGTGTTGGGTGTTGGGTGTTTAGGCAAAGTTTTTTTGTATTTATAGCCCAAATTTTGACGTAAAGGCCCTCGTTCTACACCTAGTTTATGTAATACATGATTCTACTGACGTTTTGCTCTTTTCATCTCCCCTTTCCCTGTTACACGTACACACACACACATGTAAAATGTACACATTTACTCAATTTTGCAGACAACTGTGGTGCAATAAATTTTACGGGGGAAATTCCAAACTCCAACCAACAGACACGAACTTGTGCTTCTAGCTGTACTTGTGATTTATTATGTACATAGCTGTCCTTCTCCAATGTATTTTTGGATACAAATTTGAATTTGAATGTTTTGGGTAAAGTTATGACTTTTGTCACAATGACTCAAAGTTAAAAGAGGAATTGGGAATTGGGAATTGGAAAATTAAAAATCATCCTATCAACTTTCTAAATCCGAATGAAAATTATCAAGTTATCATGGACTCGACACTTTGAATTTGGAATTTGGAATTCCACGTACTTCAATAAGAAATGCATTATTTTAACACTATATGAAATGTGAGGCAAGGTTGAAGGGGATAAAAAAAAGTGGAAGGAGAGAAATGTAGGTGGATAATTTCACCTTTTGGTGCGAAGGAGTCTCATCTACTCGTGTCGTTTTCTCGGCTTGTGGTGTCATGAATATAAATCTAGAATCTAGAATCTAGAGACTCAACATTCAACTTGATTCAACAGTACATGTAGGCTTGCTACAGGAAATTTTCATAGTGTAAAGAGTATAGTGTTGAATCTTTGCATGTTTAACCACGGAAGACTCGAGTCTCAAGTTTAGAGTCTAGAGTCTCATCTCATCTCAAGTACATTTAAGTACACCGAGTAAAAGAGAAAAGAAAGGTTTCTGTGAGATCCCGAAAGCTTTCCACCGACCACGAAAGACTAGAGAAGAGAAGAGCAGAGAGAGCAGAGGCGACAGAGCGGTAGCTTATAGCTCATCGTCATTTAATACAGTCTGAAAACTGGAAACTGGAATTTAGAACTTGGGATTCCAATTCCGAATCCAGACTCTACAACTCTACAACTCACATTCTAGATTCTTGAGTCTAAAATCCAGAAACTAGAAACTAGAATCTAGAGTCTCGAGTCTCGAGTCATATTGGAATTGAAATAGGAATAAGAGAATTCAATTTTGTTCCCAAGCATGTGCATTGAGCATTGAGTATTATACATTAAACATTATTCCTTCTGTTGGATGTTGGCAGTTAGCCGTATAAATTTACACATAATCCACAAATAGTTGAAGTATCCATTTAGAATCTAGAATCTAGAATCTAGATTTAAGAAGGTACGAGTTGGAATTGGAGTTGGAGTTGGAAATAAAGACGAGGACCTTCCGAAGTAAATTTAGTCCACTGCTGTAATATTACACAGAACCAGAAGCTTACTAGAAGCTTCTTCTGGTTCCTCTGTTGCCAATGAAATCCGCATTATTACTTTTGTTGTTATTGTTATTCGTTTATTATTATTACGATTATGGCTTCCATGACGGCTTTCATTATTCCGTCATTTAATTTAGTTTAATTCAATATGTCCTCTCCAGACTCTAGACTCCAGACTCCAGACGTTACCTTCTGAGTTCTAGGTTCTG
Source organism: Sminthurinus aureus (assembly GCA_034698265.1). NCBI lineage: Eukaryota > Metazoa > Arthropoda > Collembola > Symphypleona > Katiannidae > Sminthurinus > Sminthurinus aureus. The sequence continues at coordinate 35,512 of JAQGBH010000644.1, forward strand.
GGTTCTGCTGGAATCTAAACTTTTGTAAACAGAATCAGACTTAAACCAGACTAACTGAACAAAGTTCAAGTATTATTTACTATTTACTATTTAATACTCATCTGCAGACCAAAGTCTAAAGTCTAAAGTCTAAATTCTAGAGTAAAATAAATGCGAATTTGATTTCTTGCTTTACTTTTTGATTTAGTGTTGTATCATTTATTATGATGCAATACAAAAGTGTATGATAAATTACAGATTCAATTCACCCAGTCAATACTCGAATCCTCGAATCTCTGGTGATGATCAATGATCATTTGGAATGTAATAATGATTATGAAAATCGTAAATAGTCTAATGCATTAGAGATATAAAGAGGAAAATCAAAATTTTGTGCGTACTACACCGTTTAAAATTCCATTCTGTGTGCAGTATGTAGTATGTAGTATGTAGCGTTTAGATTTTAGATTTTAAATACATGTGTGTGCGATATGTTTTTTCATCTCTCTGGCAGTGTCTGGACAGTGTCAAGATAAAAGTGGAGAAAAACTGTTTGTGCTTCAATAATCCGTTTTTACGTATACATGATAAATATTAAAAGTACTATTGCACAGATTTTATGCGTCTCCTAGTCCCGACATTTTGCTAGAGGTATGAGATTTGAGATGGGAGATTCAAACTCCTCTTAATAATATTCTCGTGGCTATTCATTCAGCTCGTTTCAAAAATATTGTGGGAGATTAAACAGGTGAACGTTTGTATCCATATTATGATGATGCATAAATAATATGTTATTATTTAATAGTACGCTCTCTCTAGCTTGTTCTATGTTGAAAGATGGTGAATGTGTTTCGCTCCAAGAGATATTCATATCTCTTTGGTGCATTTATACCTGTATCTATATCTATAGCTTGTATCTGTAGAGCTGTTGAAAAATCATGCTCTCCGTCTCTATTGTTGAAATCCAGCATCCAGCATCCAGCAACTTGACTATTCTCTTCATTTTCATCTTCATTTTCATCTTGGAATTCGGCTTTTCCTTGCTTACATGTACATTGTACATTGTACGTTTTACATAAAAGTTGTGCACATCAAAGATGCTGGAGGAGAAAAGAAGATGCATGTATGATGTAGAATGTAGAATGTAGGATGTATAAATCTATGCTATTCTTATTCAGGTTCAGATTCTGTATGTACAAGTGCATGGGTAATTTTACCTGTACATGACATTTTATGAAGACTGTAAGAGCAGAAAATTTTGGTTATGTATTAATGTTCAATGTTCACTTTTCAATGTTGAGGATTCACCTCATAATATTGAAATACGATTCTCGTATGAAAAAACACATTTTCATGTTTCATGTTTCTCCATCTCTTTTCCAAGTTTCTATTTTCTATATTCCGTATTCCGTATTCTGTATTCCATATTTTAATTTATTTCCCAGTCCTCAAACTTGGTATATCAAGTGTAGAATTGAGAATTGAGAATTGGGAATGGGACGGTAAATTTCCATCCGATGGAAATTTCCTCCCTCGTGTTTCATGCCTCGAGAATCGAGAGTCAAAAATTGAGAATGAGAGAAGTGAACCTTGTGTCTTGTGTATAATGTATAATGTACAGCGTACAGCATACACTGCGTATACGAATATACATGTGTAATTCATATACTCTGTATTTGATACGCCATAGAAAATCTCAAACTCAAAGCCTCTGCTTTCTGCTCCAACATCCAACATTCAACATCCAACATTCATCAGCCATGTGGATGATGAATTGAAATTTTTTTCATGAGAGATGAAAATATGATGCTTCTTTACATTTCACATGTATAATACAATGTGCATGTAAATTATAGATTCTAGTTTCTAGATTCTCATTCTATTTATCGAATACTCATATTTCACATTTTACAAAAGTTTTCACACCCACATCACTATTTAGCTATTTAGCATTTATAAGCAATGTAAAATCTATGCACCCATTCGCAAACAAGAGCAAAATTTTGTATTACATGTTGAAAATTTTGCAGCAAGAAGGGTAAAAAGCCTCATTTACTTTTTTTGTCTTGTGTCTTGTGTCTTGTGTCTTTTGTGCTGCATAGGAATATTTTATACTGTGAATGGACTTTATGAATAAAAGTAGTGGAGCTATTTACAAGAAAATGAAACATGAATTACTCTAACTGTACGAGATTGAAGAGTAAGCCAAGAGCCGAGTATAGAGTATAGCGTATTGAGCATTGAGCATTGAGCATTGAGCATTGAGGATGGAGTACTGAGTGCTGAGTTCGAGTACGGTACAGAGGTGAAAAGTAGGTAAAAGGAAATGTACCGCCTCTCTCCGTTTTGTACTAAATATTTGTATAGAAAATATAAAAAATGGTCCAATTAGCCGTAAAAAGTTGGAGTTTAAATTGAAATTGTTCATTTTTTTATTTGGGTTCAAATGTCAGGACGTCATATTGGATATTGGATATTTGATATTCTGAAGTTTACGGTGAACTTTTATTTTCTATTACTATATTTCATATTTCCATTCACCGCCTCTTTTGCCGTGATTACAAACTTTATTATTACATCACTGACTTGCTTTTGTTAAGATAGCATTTTTATACATTTAATAATGAGGCGTAGTACAGGTAAATTGTACATTGTATTTTACTATTGCCATTGCCATCATCATTTTTGTTATTACCTATTACTGCTGGTTCATCGCCATGCAAATTTAATGCATGTATAATGTAAAACTGAAAAATCTAAAATCTGGCTGTGATAAAGGAACAAAGAGAAGAGATGACAGACTTTGACAAAAGGAGAGAAAATGCAGAGTAATTTTTCCAACAGAGTGGCCATTATTGCGGTTTTGTGTCTTTTTCTTATGGCAAAACTTGTACAAGATGATAAAGATGATGATGTAAGAAAGGAGATGGAATAGGAATCCAAAGGCAATCCAATCCAATCCAATCCAAATGACTGGAAGACAAAGAATAAATAAATATGTACATTAAATGTACAGTATAATTTCTATAGTATTAGTAGTAAATAGTAAATAGTAAATGGTTGATATTACAAAGTACAAAATCTAAGAGAAGGAATGAGAATGTAGAATGTAGAATCTACAAGCTTGGTTACTCAACCTGATGACTTCCTTGCCCATCTTTTACCTTTTATTTCCATTTCCCTTTCTCAACACAGAGGAAGAAAACGGAGTTGTATAGTGACAGATGCATGTACAATGTACATTAAACTTGAGATTTGATAGTGTGTGTGAAGCATCGTTCTAGCACCATTATCCAATGGAAAATGTAAAGTGGATAATGTATAATGCATACATACTGTATTTGTGTGAGTGAGTGTGTATGGTCGTTCATCGTGCAAAGAACTCATTCACCTCAAGTTCATTAACTCTTCCGATGGCTCTTGAAAAAGTCCAAAGACCTCCAATTCAATCTCAATCTCCGCTCCTTTTCTCCTCTCTCCAACTTGAATTACCTTTTACAATATTCTTCTCCTTCTCTTGAATCGAGAATCTAGAATCTTGAATCCCACAGGAGTTGTTGATTGTTGGTCAGTCACTCGCGTAGAAAAAAAAACTAGCGTACATTCACATTCACATTTAAACACGTATTATGTAGTAGTAGTAATGTAGTAATGGTGGTAGTAGTCTATATTACGAGAACAGATTACAGATTATACAGTTTACTCACACAGCACAGGTAGAGGATGATGATGATGATGATGGAGTTGTTTGCAAATCTTGTTTTTTTTCTCAGACTTGCAACTTGCTCCGTGTTCCATTCTTGTGTATTATATGTTGTATGTACTACTCCATTCAACTTGAGGAAAGTCTAGAGTCTAGAGTCTAGAGTCTAGTCGACTTGACTGTAGATTCAAGTATAGTCAGATATACTTCAATTTGTATCTGTATCTGTATTTGAATTTGAATTTCATGCCAATGTCTTTTTTTCCATCCATCATGTTTCTGTCTAATGTCTAACGTCTTATGTAGTAAGGATCGAGTACAATGAACAATGAACAATAAACAGTGAATATCCTGCATCATGTATTATGTATTTATTATGCACTGTGAATTGTGAGAAAAGGTTTAGCTGGAAAAAGTGGATAATACTTGGTATATTCGTATATTGTGTATCTTTCCACTTATTAGAATTGATAATGTTGATGGTTGATGATAGTTTATAATTTTCTATGTCTTTGATCCACAATTCACAATTTACCATTTACAAAAGCCTGCATGTGTGAAGGAAGCTGTGCTCTGTTTGTGTAACGTATAGAGTATAGAGTACAAAACTTGGATGAGAACAGTTTACATAAGTTGCTAACACGGACAGATAGGATAAAACACCGGCGAGAGAGAGAGGGAGAGGGAGAAATCCTATACTTTATACACTGTACACTGTACACAGTTCAGTGTACACTGTACAGTGTACATTGTGCATTGTAAATTTACTAAGAATCTTAAAATGATGATCATGCAAATTCCCTGCGGCGGCCTTATGTCTCACATCTCCTACTCTTCTATTCTTCTACTATTCTACTCTCCAGTGTTAAAGCGATAGAGTATAGAGTATAAAGTATACTGTTGCAAATCAACTGATCGTTAGCTTAAGCTGGCTCACTGCTATGATGCTATGATATGATATTATATGGTTTGGTTTGGTTTGGTTTGGTTTTACTTGGAGAAGGAATTTAAATGTGTTGGATATGCAAAGAACAAGAAGAGGGAGAAGGAGAATGAGAATTTGTGGCTGAACTCAAACGACCAGGTCATAGCCATTCCCACTCCAACTCCAAGTCCAAGTCCAAGATTCTAACACATTTTACATGCAGAGCTTGGAAGCTTGGAGTATGAATATGAGAGACAGAAAGACAAAAAGAGTAGGGATTTTGCTTACATTAGAATTTACAAGTTTGAATTTATACAGATATTCGCCACATCTCACATCTCACCAAACGGAGCAAGGGAGAGAGAGCGACCATTACATTACTAGGGAACACTTGGTTACATTATTCATACTTTAACAGCCTAGGTATCTAGTATCTAAATTCTAGATTCTAGAATCTAGGTATCCATATTCCTCCATTCCCTTTCATTTCGTCTCTTCTCATCTCCCTTTCCTGCATGTAAATGTCCTCCTCTTCATCTCGATTCTTCATCTCCATCTCCACCAGCATCCTCATCTTAATACAGACTCAGCCATTTTACTTGATTGTAAAATGGAAAATGGACTTTATATTTCACGTGCGGGAAAATAAAGAGCTGGGATAAAATACTAGGTACAAGGGTGTGCAAAACTATCCGTCTGCTAGGATATTTCTAAAAGTATTTTGTACTTTATGAATGTGAATATGAATATGAATTTTCTTGTCCATTGCATGTAGCATCCCCATTTGAAATTCGAATAGATTTGAGGATCGTTGATTCTAGATTCTAGATTTTAGATTTCAAATTTCTATCCGTTTAAAATCTACCCTCAATGTTTTGCAAAATCATATATACAAAATGCCTGTTACATTGTTACATGTTCTTTTGCAATTTGCAATTTACAAGTGATCAAGAGTTTAAAGTAAAAGCCCAAATTACGGGATTAAAATGGTTTTTTAAATGAGGCGTGAATCAGGTATTTATTTGCTAACTGTTTCGAGCATTGAGCATTGAGCATCGAGTATATACTAAATACTAAACACTAAATACAGAAACGGACACAGACACAATAGGTCGTGTTACATCACTCACCAAAGTGTGAATTTTTGCCTACATGACGGACAATTTGAGACTTTTGAGACTTGAAACTCGAGACATGATAAAGATTCATCACATTGCACATTGCATGTTAAATGGTTAATTAAAGATCAAAACTCTTTATTATTAATCATGTTCATTTGATATCCAATATTGCGGATTGCAGTTTGTAGATTGTACATTGTATATTGACCTTTCATTCTGCAAAAAATCAAAACCAAAATTCCAAAGTTTCTTGTTATTTTTTACCTCATGTTTCATATTTCATAGGTATTCCTTTTTTCTTTACATGTGCAATCTTTGTGTGGATGAAAGTAAGAAATTTAGTCAAAAACAGGCCGAGAAAAAAATAAAAGGACTGAAAAACAATGGAGGAATATGGAATTTAGAATTCTGTGAGATACGAGTCTTTAATATCGATTATTGATATTTCAATATCTTCCAACTTCCACCTCCAAAAATCCAAACATCCAAAGTGCCATGTGAACGTGAACATTTGGAAATGCTTCTTATTTTTTGTCTTTTCTAGATTCTAGATTCTAGAGTTGCCATTCCAAGAAATACATATGTCATGTGTCTAGATTTTATAGGATTTTAGATGACAAGCTCATGTAGTTTTGGACAATATTTTATATGCATTTGTCTTGTGTGTAGCAAAATCAAAATATTCATAGGTAAATACGTCCAGAAACAGAAAGGATGTTGAATGTTGATATTATTTACCATATAATATCCATTGCTACAGCAATCACACCACACGTTTGGAGCTTGGAGTTTGGAGTTTGGAAACATGACATGGATACACATGTCAACAAACTTTGGCTTCTCACTTTGACTTTGGCACTTGAAAGAGACAAAAAGAGGCAAGAGACAAGAGACAGGAGACAAGAGAGAGAGAAATGTAAAAATGGGAAACGGAAACAAAAGAGGGAAGAAGCAACAGTCCCGTGTGCTACTTGACTAGTTGACTACTTGACTATTGAGTACACAGGAATACATATGAAATTTACCTATCTGAACATTGTGTATCCTGTATTTTTTCTGCGTTGTACAATATAAAATGTACATTATAAAATATAAAAAATACTTTTTATGTTTCATATTTTTATTGGATCTGGTTGACTGTCAAAATCTTTCTCTTGCTGTCGCTCTCTCGTCTCTGTGTAGTTTGTAGTTTGTATTTTGTAGCTATCATCTTTTCCCTTTGACACTTTTGTTGTTCTGTGCTGTCTCAATATTTTGCAACACCAAGTGAGATGACACAGCAAAACATCAGCATACAGCATACTATTTATTACACAATAATTTACCACAACCACAACTATCAACTATCACCTATGTACATGAAAACTTTTCCAACAGCAACAGTCAAATGTCTGACTTGTCACATGTTCCAGGAAAAATCCAACTCACAGCAAACAAATAACTTTCTCTTCTGCTGACGCTTTGAACTTTGAATTCGACTGAATTCTGGTTGGTTTTTTAGTTTTGGAGTTTTTAGATTTTTGAATTGTGGGCTCGTTCCACACTTCTGAGGTTTGACATTTAATTTTGAACAAGGCTAAGCACAAAAATACAAATATATAAATACAAGTAAAAATCCTCAAGTTTAAACCTGTACCAAACACCAAACAATAGACATTGAGATTTGAGATGAGAATTTCTTATCCAGCCGACATTCGACATTCGAAATTCGACATTCGACATTCGACGCTCAAAACTCTACACATTTTTTACTTTATACGAGTGTGAAGCAGTTCAAAATTTGCATTTTTCATCTTTTGTCTCTCGGAATTTTTATAGCTTTTTTATTAGCATGTTTCTGCAGATCTGGTACATGTGTGTGAATATGGGACTCTTATTTGTTCCATTGGATGTTGGATATTGGATATTGGATGGAGGGGAGAGGAAAGTCAAAATTTTTATTCATCCATCCATTCATAATCCAGATGGAGTAGACAGTCGACTGTAGACTGCAGAGTTTTTATATTGTATGTATTTTGTATGTATTGTATATTGTGTACATGTTTATAAATGACATAAGACAATAAAAAGGCCGAGTGGTCTCAAATCAATCCATCTATGAACAAGACAGGGATTGAAACCAATTGGGATTTGATCGCTGTGAGCAATTTCAATCCATTCCATTCTCTCTGCTGCTCTCTCACTTCGAGTTGAATGTGTATCGAGTCTCGAGTCTCTTATTTCGAGTCTGAATCTTGAATGCTCATGCATTTTGTATATTATATGGCGGACAAAGACATTTGGATTTGGATTTGGATTGCATTCGATTGCGATGGGATGGAACGGCCAGTCATTCAATTTTTATGAGGCCATCTCTATATTGTGAAATTGAAGGTTTGACAATCCAAAAAGTAACAGAAATATGTAATATCCATCTAGAATCTAGAATCTAGAATCTAGCATGTAGTTTCTGGTGTCTAGCATGTACAAATGTCTATAAATCCAACACAATTCCAATATAATGGCTAGTATTTTTTTCCCTGTCATGGCATTACGTTGCTAGTGTAACATTTTATGTGGCTGTCTCTTGTTTTTCTCTCCCTTCCATGTATCTTATAATATTTACAATCTACTATCTACCATCTACACTTTGTACTCTAGACTCTAGAGTTCATCTCGAGGATCTCTGTACAGAGTACACCTGTAAATCTATGCCTACAATGTTATCCTATATCGATGATATAGATAAAGCTAAAAAGCTAAATGCATTCTTGGTTCTCTATTCTCCATTCTCCATTCTCGCCTTTTATGGGCAACAACTCTTGTGTATTAACTACTCACAAATGTATCCATCATGTATGAAATATAAAACTCTTACGGCGATGAAAGAGAAACGAATGAAGCATCACTACATTTTTGTATTTTGTGTCTTGTGAATACTTGTTTGTTCCATGAATTCATTCGATGGAGAATGTAAAATGTCTAATGTATATACTATATACACCATACTCCCGGCTATACATTTTTCACTATCCATTATCCATACTCATTTAACTAGGGTGAGTTGGACAAATAAGGAATACTGGTATCAGAAAAAATTAGGGATGCTAAATAATATTTAAATCTTGAATCAGGATTCTGATTGTTCATCAGAATACAGAATATAACTCTTGTCTCTTGTTCCAATTAATTATTCTCCATTATTAAATTTCGTAAGTTTGAACAATTTATTTCACGTTTGAACTTTGTCGAATTTACTCGAATTTTTGTACTATTTTTATTTATATTGCATTTTCTATATTTACTCATGTCTCCAAACTCCAAAGCAGCAAAGCAAATGAAGTAATACACTAGACACTAGACGCTAAACATTAGACATTAGATAAATTAGACTAATTATTTTGTTTTTGTTTTCCTTTGAATCTTCAGTTTCCCAGCATGAGCTTCAATTACGTTCACTTATCAAAATCTTAAAGTCTATTCAGGATTCATAACTCTTATTAGTTTGATTACGATAAAAATATAAGTTTGGTTAATATAAAAAATAGGCCGTAATAACAATTTATTCTCCAAAAATATTCTGTAGAAAAAAAGACGAATAATTATTTTTAATTTTTACATTCTGCATCCTACATACAAAAATTATGACTGATAATTTAGGATGAAAGAAGGGGAAAGAAAATTTGATTGGATTCTGATAATTGTGTAGAATTAAGAATCATGTACTTATCGTTAGAGCTCTCATTCATTTGTGAATCCTGGAATTGTTATTGTCATTTCGGGTACTTAATGTACATGTTCCATTTCCATTTTTCAACGTTAGTTTGTGGTTTGTGGAGAGACAGAAGATAGGAGACAGGAGACAGGAAGAAAGGAATGGAGTGATTGAATGATGAATGATGAAGGTGCATAATAGGAATCCCGATTACTTCTGACCTTCCTCTTTTGTACATTCATACTTTCTTATTATCCTCCTTTCCTTCCCGACTTTCCTTAAGAAAATGAGGAAGAGAAATTTGTGATGCTTCTTTCAATTAGTTTGTCCTCTTTTCTTTTTCCCTCTCTCATTCTCTGTCTGTCTTCTGCTTCAACTGTATTATTAGTGACTAATCAAAGATGGAATGAGCAGGGCAAGGGGAGAGAAAGAAAACTTAAATCCGATGAAAGAATGAAAGAAAAGAAGAAAGAGGGAGGAGAAAAAGTAGAGAAAGGAAACTGGAGATGGAAAATGGAAAATGGAAAACTGTTCTTTTCAATGATGTGGTTTCTCATGCTGGTTCTAATTCTGATTTTGGTCCTGATTTTTAGGAAGCGAAGCTGAGTATTGTTTTCCTTCGATACGGCTGGCTGGCTGGCTGTGTACATTGGGGTAATGTGAGACAACGAAACTAGCGCCACCTAGCGGGAAAATTT
>JAQGBH010000645.1:0-45598 GCA_034698265.1 Sminthurinus aureus
TGGAATTTAATGAGATTTTCGACCGAAGTCGTATTAAAATCTCATTAGACAGCACAATAATATTTTTTTCTGAGGGAACACATATATCGTCAAGTTTATTCCAGTTTGCTGTTATTTCATTTTTTCTGTAACATTTACATTACACACCTTAAACACTCTCACGCTCCTAAATAAACTAACCAAATATGTAACTGACTAATCGTACTTTGAACACTATTACAAATTATAACGGTACTATCATTGAAATAATTTAGCATTCATAAATTTATATATACAATGTTTAGATACATATATACATGTTTTAGGAGCGATAACATTTTCGCTTTCGTTACACTCGACTCATATAACCCACGTAATCATATAAAAAATTATGCCAATTTGTAATTTACCACATGTAACTGTAACATGTATTTAAAAAAACTGTCATATTCATCAAAAATTTTCTAAAAGAAAAGCACATTACGACTGTTTATACGTTTTATATTGATTAAATGAAATTGAGACGTTTCACGGGTCAAGTATCCGAATTTTGTTGATTAAAACAGCTTTTACTCGTATCTAGAGGTAATTTTGCTGATGGGTGACGAATGACAAATATATCCAAAATTACTTGCTATAATTTGAACCCATAAATTAATTTCACACGCCTGTACACGACATTGAGTAAAATTCTTTTGCGACTTGTGCTTCTATAAGCACAATGCACACAGGTTCACAAAATCCATAAAATGAAATAAAGTAGACATCAAAAATTGACAAGTTGCTGGATCCAAGCAAATATATTGAGTATTGAGCATGTTTGCATTTGTATTTTATATTATGTACATCTATGATCTATGATAATGCATTGATTATTAGTATTGTTGACTGTAGTATAATAAAATTTGCTATAAAAATTGAAATTGTAAGAAGCAGATTCCTGGTTACTCTTTTTACTTGTTCCTAGAGTTGGTTTTTCTCGTTCCTTGTTACTGTTGCTTTCCTACATATTTACGTGTACATCTATATACATATGTGTACATACTGAACAATAAGCACTATTTCTATAGATCATGTTTTAAGATTCAAAAGTACGCATAATACTAAACATGATGATATTGTCTGCATATTACAGCATAGACATCATTAAATGCACACAAATATCTATATGTACAAACTTGCAATTTTCATGGCTTGTGACTTGAGACTGTTCATGAAAATACATCATGTAAACAGTAAGTATAATAAAATACTATAATATTGTTTTATATTTAAACTTGAGTGAGTATTGAGTAAGATATCGGATGAACACAAATACATAAATAAATATCAGCAAATTAACATTGAATGTACCATTACGTACCACTACAATTTGTGCTTATGTAAAAAATGCATGTATACAATATATAATATACATCATACCACATAATAATAATACTATTAGAATTTATAATACGAAAGTAAAAAAGAAGGAAAGAAAAGAAAAACAGTCAAGAAACTACAAACTATACAGAATAAAAAGGAGAGGAGAAGCAAAATCAAGAGATCAAAAGTTGATGGAAGCTGGTTGACACATCTGTCATTTCAGATTCAGAGTTTCCACGTCTCGATTCTTGATTGTACACAGTATACACTACTACACTACTACACACATTGGCTGAGTATGGCATTGAATTTTCAAGAACAAGAAGAAGAAATACAAGACAAGATAGAGACAGAGAAGAGGAGGTGTGTAATAAATACTACAGCATCTTTATTCTCTTTTGCTGCACCATATGTATGCACAAGCAGGTATATATTATATAGATATAGGTATGTAACTATGTACTTGCAGTCTCGTTAAATAGATAGTTGGATACCTGTATCATACCTGTGTCTAACAACTATCAAGTCAGATAGGAGATAGGCCGGAATGATGATGAGTGTTTGAGAGGAAAATAGGCCATAAGTGAATAAACTTTAGTTTTCATTATTTGCAAAAGAGACTTCCGTACGTACGAAAGTACGATTCTTGTACTACCTATGTACATACATATATTCGCATGGTTAGTGCATATTACATTATGTTATATTATATTACACATGCATACACTAAATCATATTATATTATACATTATACATGAACCATGTACGAGAAAACTAAAATGCTCAATGCTCAACGTAAAGGAAACGTGATAAACGAGACTGTTGAAGAGGCGGAGAAGGAGAGGAAGAAGAAGACCTGCTGATGTAATTGTATGCATATTATGCCATTTCCACGTACATACATATACACATACCACATACATTACATATTATGCCATCTTATACATTGCATTAGCTATCGTGATAATGATTTTGCTTCGTAAATCTGATGCCATCTGATTATATTACATTATGCATATATAAATATTTATTATACATGCTAAATGCTAACGAGTCACAACCTTTATAATCATAATATATTCGATATACCTGTCTATAATCTGTACATACTTGTGTGTACACATAGATTATAGAGTATAGAAGGACGTCGTCGCTCAGGTTTTTGCACCGAACATTCAGCAACAACAGAAAACAAAAAAGGAAGAAAAAGGAATAAGGCAAAATAGAAAAGAAAGAAAGAAAGAAAGGGTGAGCGAGACAGAGACGGAGAGATTGAAGATGGAAGAAGATCAAGGTAAATACTTTCAGACTATACACACTGTAATATATATAATGTATAGTAGTTGATGGTGATTCTCTCTCGCATTTTCATTTAATCTGTGGAAGCTGTAAGTCATATTGCTTATTGCTTTTTCTCTCTTTTGCAAAACTCCAAAATCTCCATTCATCCTCAACCCTCAAACATCAAACATGATCATCATCATGATATGCACTTTAGCTTCAGCTTCCCTCTCTATTGCTATCAGTTACTCATTAACTTTTTTTTTCTCCTCTCCTTTACCATTTACCATTTACATATGTTATAATATTATGTTACAGTACAACTTACAACTTCGAACTTTTAACAATTACTCAAGGTAGGTTAAACTTTCGTTTCGTTCATTTACATTGTAATAATATGTATTTGATTCTTCATTTCTCTCTCTCTATCCATAATACTTACTATATAGTACATGAAATACATAACATGTAAAATATGTAATCTTCTATACAACATGAAAACTATCATGTCCAATCAATAACTACAAAATAATGAACATGATGATGATAAAGAATGTAAATACATAAAACGAGCGTTATCCCCCTTTTTCCTCGACTATTTTTTTTGCAGTTGGGTTGGAAGTTGGAAGAAGCAATAAAAGGTCATAGACACACATTTTATAAATAAAAATGAAATAAAATCTATACGAGTCATGTACATTGTTCATAGTGTGGCTGGTCCCTTTTACTCGTACATGTATAGGTATATGTACACTTACGTTACCTGTACATTAACTTTTACTGATACATATTATATGTATGTCATTGCACTCATTTTCTGTATTTATATGTATATATTATATGGACTGGATACTCTTATTTCTTTCGTATATGGAAGTATATCGTTTAATATAGTTCACTTTCATTCATGTGCATATACATGTGTGAGTAAAAGTTCATTGAATTGAACTACAACAATAACAAAAGTCATACTGTACTTTCTTATGGTTGATGACATGGGTGTCAATACTTCTTTTGTGTGTGAATAATTTCTATACGGTCAAAAAAATATATCTGTAATATAATAATAATCATAACGTTCCTTCGACATTTTGAATGAGCCACAACCCACAGCAACATCAATAATAATAATAATAATAATAATAATATATGTAAAACTTGACCGTTGACTTGTGAGTCAGTGCCACTGTCAAAGTCATCACACTCTGACAATATGTGCCTTACATCTCTAGGCCAGCATACGATTATAATAATTTACAACAACACCATTATCATATTAAAATGGTAAAGAATAATATAAATTTTATAGAATATAGATCATCATGATAACCAAGGAAGTAAAAGTACACTATACAATATAAAATCATATTAAAAATACAAACAATTTACAGGAGCAGGAGTAGAAGAATATGCATATATTATATATACATTATACATGTGAACGAAGGAAAAGAAAGAGTTGGACTCAAACTCAGTTCCACTCAACTCAACCCAACTCAGCTCAGCTCAGCTGATAACTCCATTCTGTCTACCTACCTATCTATCTATCTATCTATCTAAAACTAATGCTTATCTATCTATCCGTTGGCATCATTTGATGACGGACATTCAACTCAGTCAAAACGGGAAAACTCAAGTGTTTGTGTATTTTCTTTACACTTTGCGTACGAGTATGTACATCATTTGTATTGTACATATATTATACATTTGTACAGTCTGAAAGTCTGTAGTCTGTACTCACTCATTAATGTTCATGCACCTTCTTTTTTTTCTGAAAAGTCAAAAGTCAAACATACTATGTATCATTGTATTTATACGAGGAAACATTTATGTATATACCCTTTTTCCTACACATTTACTCCCAGTGTACACATACATATGTTGTCAGTTTTGTACTTTGTATTAGATATTAGATGATAACACATCACATGTACAATAAATTAACCATCATACAACCTTTTACAATTTTACTTTTCATTTTTTTTTATTGAAGTTCTCACAGTTACTATCAGCTATACATGTACGATATATTTTGCATTGGGTACATAATGGCTTTCAGATTTTATACTTACACTATTAATTATTAATTAAATTAATAAGCTAATAACCGTCATTAAAAGTATCCTTATTTTCCTCTCATGTCTCAATATTTTTTATATGACTTGTTACTTGCTAAGAGAGTTTCAAAAGAGTTGAAAATCTGAATGGAATATCCAATAGAATTTTCTTTTAAATTTCATTCTCCTTTTCTACTAAAAAAAAAGAGTGAAAGGGAAAAAGAAGATTTTGAAATCGAAACTGAACTGAAAGAGGTTATTAAAAGAAGGCGACATTGGAAGAATATTATAGAAAATAGAAAATGTTTTAAAAGAAAACATAAAACGATTCTGATGATGATGACTGACAAATATTTTACATCTGTTCAACTGTAAAATTTGCTCCTGCCGCTGTAGATTAATACAGACAAGGAGGTGAGAGAGTGAAAAAAAGGGAATAAAATCCACAGAAAATATCAGCTAGAAATAATCATTTCTTGTCCAGTACATTAAGTAATCACACCAAATCATAATATATATATATATAGATTTTGGATATACTATCTGCACTATACTTTGTACACAGAAGACATAAAATACGAGATGCAAGACACAAGATGCATCAGAATAAATATAAGAAAACTTTGAAAGATAAAAAGACAAGCAGGCCGACCAACCAAAAATGTATAGGAAGAAAATATGAACAAGGAAGTAAGAAAGAAAGAAAAAAAAAGTAAAAGGTTTTTATTTATTATTTTCATTTTTAGTCTCAATAAGGCTCAAACAATGATGATAATAGCTGGAAAAGAATGGCATAAAGCAGAAACGCATAATGTATACAATGTTTTGGAAGGTTCGGGATCCCATCAGAAAACGTTAAATTTTAAATTTTGAGTGCATCATGCAGATGGAATTACACACACACACGTAATAATACCAGGAAGAAGGAATGCAGAGTTTGTTGAGGTAGTTCCATCTTCCATCATTCTCATTTTAAACATCAAACACTCGACTCGACTCTGTCTCAGTCTCTCCATGTATGTTTCTCTCTTCTTCCTTCTTTCTCTCTCTCTCTTTCTTTCTTTCTTCCTTTCCAAGATACAAAGTGAATTGAGCATGAACATGAACCAATAACTATGAACAACCCATTGAGATTTTTCCTCGCAGACAATTTTTTTTCTTCCTTCTTCTTCCTCGTCTCATTCCTCGTAAATTCAACTTGAAGTATTGAAGATGAGCTGCTGCCGCTGCTTACTATCACAATTACTATTACTATTACATTTTTGCTCCTGCTCTTCACTCTTGAGGAAGAAAAAGAAAATGAAGAAAAAAAGAAGCAAAAGAAAACGATGATGATGATGAAGGGAAAAAAATTAATCCATTGAAATTTCTTTAGAGTTTAGAGATAGAAAAATGAGAAGAGAGAACCGTTTGTTCACTTTTTTTATATTTTCATGCCCATCAAAGATAAGCGCATCATGTGCATAATATGTAGAGAGAGTAGTGATTGTAGATTGTACAGTGATTCAATGTAGCTGTAATAAGTTGTATGGCTAGTGTCTAGTGTCTAGGATGTAGGATCTAGGAAATAGAAAAAGCGAGGGTGGTATTACCACAAGCAGTAGCAGCAGGAAGTAGTTTCCACATGCACTTTCCTTACTCCTTACCTCTTACATAATCTATTATAACATGAGAGGAGTACGTGCATACAAAGTACAAAGTACAAACACAAGGTGATGTAATATAATAATCACGGAAAAGGAAAGAAAGAGAGTGAGAGCAAGATGATGATGATGATGATGAAGAAGAAACTCGTGGTGAACAATCAGGATGGTGATGTCCTATAGGTATTATATATAAATATCCACACTCACTATATATAAAATATATATATAATATGTCTCTTTATATTCATTCCTAGACACTAGACAGTACACGGTACTCACACAGCTGGTTTTTTTTTCACCGAGATTCATTGTTATTGTCTGACTATATATTTACTTGTAAGCAGACAATATAATATAACATCATATAAATAGATTTGATGTATATGTCTGTGTATATGTTTGGAAGCCGCAGAAGACGTTCAATGAATACAATAAATAATAAGGAAAACCCTTATCAGAAATACTTGTGCTTTCTCTCTCACTCTCTTTCTACTTTTAATTCTTATGTCTGTCTACCCATCATCATCATCAGCATCCTCTTCCTTAAACATCCTCCAAATACATACACATAACACATGATACACAATATGCAGGAGCACAAGTAACAAAGGGAACTTGAGGGGCCCTGCCTGATGATGATTAGGTTAGTACCGTAAACTCAGCGTAAGGTCAATGTCCCTAGCTAGTCAGATAGAGTACACACTACAAACTACACACTACACACAGTATCCCCTTCCCATTACTTATTATGACTTGCCTCTTCCATTTATACAAACCTATCCATCTATCTATCTATTCATCTATTTACTTTTCCCTACCTTTTCAATATTGACTCTGTTCTGTTCTATGTATGTGTAACATAATGTACATACGCTATCTGTATTTTCCTATTGACACTCTCCGTCTCCATTTGAATTTTGAACAGTTTGTTATTAAATGATGGTAAAAGGAGAAGGAGTTGATCATGATTATGAGTTGTAAACTCTGTACTGAATATTGAATGTATAAATAGGTGTGTACAATGTATACATATTTTATGAAGATGGACAGGATGACAATAGAAGAGACAATAGACAATACAGGATATACTGTACATTGTCCCCTGTCATTGTACAGTCCGGCGTGTGTATAGGAGGGACAATATCAATTTATTACTTGATATTTATAGAAGCAACGTTAGGAAGAGGAAACGCAAATAGAAGCAACAAGTTTCTTGTATACCAGCTCATCTTTCCTGACATATGTGCAACAAGCAGAGAGTAGAGTATGTACAATGTACATGTAGAATTGAAACGTGATTTCACACTGCATGAGATAGGTTTTCACTAGATGGAAAATTCAAATACACTCTTTTTCTTGTGCTTCCTCCTTCTCATATCTTTTCTTCTTCTTTTTCCGTTTCGTTCCCTGACTGCTTGACTACCTGACAGCCTCCTGATGGTGAAAACACCTCGCCTCATAAGTGATTACACGAAAAAAAAATAAATAAAAAATTCACTGTTATGTCATGTGTATTATATTGTATTGTATTCTGGTCCGGTGTGTGTCGGACCACATGAATTTTTTCATGGTACTCGAGGAACAGTTATAAATCTTCATCTTCCGCGTCTTCCACTGAATCATCATTATTTTTTCCTCTGTAGTAGAGACTCGAGATTATGTAATATGGCAGGCACTGGCATATATATATATATGTATATGTACTGGCAGGTTTAATGTATACATAATACATAATGTACAATTTACAATGTACAATGACGTGGACCTCAATTCTCAATTCTTTAAACTCGAGGCTCAAGACTCAAGATGAGGAAATGAATGATAGAGGATGGATGGAGTGTGCAGGCAGATGAAAGAGAGTATGCCATCATTATCATCATAACAATAATAATAATAACAACAATCCATAAGTACAAGCATGAGCATGTGTATGTATGAAATCGAGAGGTTCATCATGATGTGGGCAATCCCAGGCCCTCCGTGTCCCGTTAGACACTTGGAAGGAATGAAAGTTAAACTCACTTATTCCCATTGTATATTGTATTGTATTGTATTGTGAGGTGTGCTGCTTCCTTGCTGCTGCTGCACTTCGTTTTCTTCTTTAGAGGTTTTTTTTCACTGTCGCTCGTACACAGTTAGTCGGTACCTCAAACATTTATATATACAATATATACACTCATGCACATTTAAACAAAAACAGAAACAGGCACGGTAATGATAAATAGAAACATCACGAACCCTACTTGTATAAATACAAGGAAAATGGGCACACATAGAAACTGTATGTGTTTCCCTGTAATCTGTAATATTAAAGAAGTGAATGATGAATGATGACCAAAAAAAAAATCTTGCATATTGTATATATACTATCCACATCGTATATATCGTATTTGCAATTTGCAACGGCATTCTCATCCTCGTCTCATAAGGTTACACTTGAATTCGCACATTCACAATATTCGCATCTGAATGCAAAAGCAAAGACAGAAACCAGAGAACAGAGAGAACCGAGAGAGAGAGAGAGATGAAACTTTTCACACTTTTTCACGCAAGGGCCTAATTGCATCTGTAATGTGTATGTAAGTATTTCAAGATCAAGATCACCCTGATGGTCTAATACTTACTTAATACCCAAACTATACTTATACTTTCATGATGCATGTTGTTGACCACTTTTTTGAGTTGTAAAACTGTACAACTCAACAATAACACATTTATTACACATGTGCAAAATAACTGACTCAACAGGAAATCTTGCCATTTTATAGATGTTTGTACACCGTAAACTTGTGTCTTGTGTTTATGTAATACATTATCTCTACATTACATGTAGATATCTTGAACAATTATGACATCATTTGACAGGAGACCTTTTCCTGGTTTTCCTGGTTCAGAAAGGTGAAAACACTACTTTTGTGTGTCAGTAAATTGAGTATTCCTCTCACTGACCTCTGACGTTAGCATTTATAAAATTTGTAATTTGTCATATTCGCATGATATGTTATATTATATATTATATATTGCACAGCAAAAACAAACTTGGTCTAAATTTGGATTTTCTAACTTTAAATCTTTTCACGCTATTCATTTTGTAGTCAAGTTCAACTTTAAAAGTGATGAGTGATGACTTGATGACAATCTTGGTTAAATGCATAATGCACAGTATTTATTATTTAGATATTATATGACTATGTATAATATTATATTGTCGGCAAAATTCTTGAATCTTGGATCTTGGACTGAATACATCTATAAATGTGCTGAGTTACGGAGCATATATGCTACAGTACGGATAATACTGAACGTAATTAGGTGTAGTGATTATGTACAATGTAATTTATGTACACACATTATACATATTGGAAATCAGAACGACACTAGACACACAACCAATAATAATAATAATAATGCTCATCATAAAAGACCCTGACAAAAATTTTGTCCATGATATTTTTCTTGACCCTGAAAAAAGTGCCCAGAAACTAGCAACACAATTGCCCTGATCCTGACCCTGAAATTACATTAAAATCATAACTCGTGGTCCATATAATACTTTTACTACTATCTCGGTATACTTTTTCCTTGTTATTCATGATGATGAGAGGTGAATATGTGCAGAGAATATGTAATACTGATACAGCCGACTAGCAAAGGGGCTTTTTTCATTTTCAGTTTCAATTTCCACATTCACCTTTTCTCCATCATTCTAAAAGAAGACCAACAAGAAGAAGAAAAAGAAAAAGAAGAAAGAGAGAGAGAAAAAGGAAAAAAAAAGATTCAGACTCAATACCGAATATTACATACTATGTATTATTATTATACTTTGTTAGATAAAGAGAAGGCAAAAAAGGCTAAAGTGCGGCCGATTTCTCTATATTTATTCCTCTAATAATTATTATTACTACTACTGATTTGCTTTGCTCCGGCTCAGACTCAGGCTCACTCTTGAATGTATCTACCATCTACAATTATATATCATATAATATATTTATACCGACCGCTAAACCGTCTCTTCCTTCTTTATATCTTGTTCGTCTTTCGTCTTGGTTGTCTTCTTTCAATTTCTATCTATATTTCTCTCTGTATTTTTCGGATGAATTGCGGACTTGTATACAAAATAGTTTTTTTAGTGTTACAACCTCAAGATTCCACACTTAGGAATAACATAATAAATAATAAAAAAAGAAGCTAGACACCTTTTACTTTTTTCTATTTAAACATACAATAGTCTAACTATAGCTTTGCTTCAACAATACATAATATTCCATTTTCCATTATTCCAGAAATACATTGTAGATTATAGATTGTTGTGAAAAACAGATTGTTATAAACAGTATCTTTACTTGAAGAAGTTTTTCTTAAAAAACTGTTGTTGGTCGGAGGAAAAAAGAATATTTTCCGCTTTTTGTTGGAGAATGAATATTTTACACAGATATTTATTTATATGTATTTTTCAACTTCCGTCATCTGCATTTTGCAAAATTCAATTGAACAAGATTCTAGATTCTAGATTCAAATTTCAACGGGACATCTGACATCTGACATCTGACAATACTATAGGATGATCATAAGGACAGTCAATTATTATAATTGTCATTTGGATGTCAGAGATTCAATTCAAGCCGTCGTGTGTCATGTGTAC
Source organism: Sminthurinus aureus (assembly GCA_034698265.1). NCBI lineage: Eukaryota > Metazoa > Arthropoda > Collembola > Symphypleona > Katiannidae > Sminthurinus > Sminthurinus aureus. The sequence goes on from JAQGBH010000645.1 coordinate 10,971, forward strand.
ACTGTACACATTATACATCTTTAAGGATCTTGGTCGTTTGTTATAGAAAATGTATACAAAAATATAAACTGCATACAGTAAAAGAAAGTAGGCAAGCTCCAAGCACGCTTGACATCAAGACAACATCTTTCATCTTCACAATACAAATATAGCCACAAGTGTAGACTTCACTTGAGCCATCATAGTTAATAGTTATCCGATCCTTAAAATATTGACAAGCATACCCACATGATGTACATTTCACATATTATAGGTATTTTGTATTAAAACCCAGGAAATCTATATATTTTGCATGTATATGTAAGTGTGGTACATGGAGTGTGGAGCAACATGTCCAACCAAAATAGAACTATTTCACTTTCACATGGATTGTACAATATATTGTATTCTATGGACAGAAAGAGAGAGAGAGGCAACAGTACAAAAGTTTCTGCTCGTCATTCCCTTCCTCCTCCTGCCTTGTCTTTATTTTACCTATTGAAATTGTATCCTGTGACCTGTGATCCTTAGCCAAACTAGATATGTACCTGAATATATTTTCACTCGTCTGACTTTTTTAATTCTCGACCAACCATTTAGTTGACCATTTTTCATTGCCAAACTGGTACACCACTATGTTGGATATTGAGTGTGTATGTCTAATGCCTAGGCTATACATTTAATAAAAATAATATTGTAGTTTTGTATAATGTACATGTATTGTAAGTGGTCATGTAGTATATATAGTAAATATTGTTCTTTGTGAATCGTTTCAAGATTTTTGACCCTCTGGACGGCATATTCAATGGATAAACTGCTGGACTGTTCACCTTTCCTTCTTTTTTAATAGGTATTTGGACGATATTGTAAGGTAGAATATTGTGGAAGAGCGATACACAATATATTTGTACAACAAAATATTAGTGATGCATAAGCATAGGTATGCATACACATATTACATACTATAGCTACATGGACATTCAAAGTCGACTGATGAAGGGGACTTGTCGATTAAATTGACTGTCATAAAATAGAAATACCATGTAAATGTGTAACAGATGTATATGTACACATGACTTTGTACTTTAATTTTGTCAAAATATCTTCATATCTCCAATGTGTAAAGTGTACATATAGACCACATACAGATCTGTGTTTTGTAAATGATAGATTATAGGTTGTAGGCAGTAGACACTAGTCGCTAGACACTAGACACACACTTGCATGTTGTGTAAGACTCAGTTTATCATCTCTTTTTTCCTTCCTCTCATTCATTAGTCACATTACATAGACATTATGTACAAATTACATGCTGATTATATCCACTCTTCACACCATCAACACTATCATCACCATTCACCATCATGAGATTGGAGATGCATCCCACTTTGGTTTTATCAACAGTTTGCATTAAACTGACATAGAATACTAATTAATGTCATAATGTTTGTTCGTTTAATGTAGTAAATTAACATGTTCATTACCCATTAAAATCTTTATGTTTGCTCTTGTTCTCTTGTCTGTTCCGTAATCAGTAATCACAATAAATTCATAAACTGACACAAGTAGTATGTTGTACAGTGTAGAGTTTGGAGTGTCTAGCACACGACACATAATTCATGATACATGATCATGTTCAAAATTAGAATTGGGAGAGTTGAACTAAACACTAAACATATAATGAGGTGAATTGCACATGAACTTGAACTTGAATGAAAACGAAGAGCAAAGTGCTTTGAGAGCAGAAGAATCCAAAAATCCTCTCCATTTGACCGAGGCAAAAGACCCTCAATTTTGGCTTGATTCACTCTCAACTCTCAACTACTCAAAAAGGCGATGGAATCCACACATTATTATGTTAACAAGAGTAACAAATTTTGGAGAGCGAGAAGCAGACTAAGAGAAAGAAAGAAAGAAAGAACGAACCAAGTGTTTGATTTCAGCTTTGAGACCTTTATCGTTTTCCCCTCTCCTTGTTTTGTCTAAAGATTGTAGATTGTAGACAAAATATAATAAACTTGTACAAGAAGTTTTGTATAGTTCTTTTTCTTGACTTGACTTATACTCTCTACTCTCTGTTTTCTGCAAAAACACTCTCGTAAATTGTACAAATACGACTGAAAATTCATTTGATCATGTTGAACATTTTTCTCCTTGTTCTTTTTCTTGTTTCTCCATCTCGTTTTGTATACTAAACATTGTCAATTGTCACTATCTAGTATGCCTCGTCTCCTCTCTCTTTTGTTTCTTGAATGTTTTCAGCCTTTCATTTAAATTTGTAGATTGTAGACTGTAGACTCGCGTCTGGCAATAATAATAATGATGCTGATGATGCTCAGAATGTTGAGCTAGGACCAGAAAATAAAGATATACACTATACAAATTTATCTATCCATATCCATATATACATGATCTCTGACTATTTCCCTTTCTTGATGCTCTTTCTCTCTCTCTCTCCTGTCCAGACTACTTTTGGTTTTGGTATTAGATGTGAACAACTTTTCCTCAGTCGTTGTAAGTTGTAATGTTTTGAAGGAATTTGTTACTACGGCCAAGTATGTAGAACAGACATAATACAGTGAGTAATGATGATAATAATGAGACTCAAAAGGCTGTTTTATGTTATCATTAGAAATGCGTTGCACTCTCTACTGTTTTGAACAACACAAGCCACAAGTCCATATGGCTATAGCATAATAATATAAGCTAATCCTATAATATACAATATACAGATTTTAAAAGGTATCCTCACCTCACTTATTTATTTTCAGGTGTTGTTTCCCCTGTGCAGATATGCATAATATGTAAATTTTTTGGTTGGACAAGCCTTCTTCATTTTCATCTTGTTTTTCTTCAAAATACAATACAAAATACAATTTAGTGTTGTTCAGTGTATATTAATTTACTATTTACTATATAGTACTGAATACTCAATGAATATAACATGCAGATTGCAGATTGTACATTGTACAAGTTAGGTATAAAACCTGCAATATTTTTGAGTTTCATAGGAATCAGAGGTCAGAGGCATATTCAGTGATTTCCAAAGACCAAAGAACGACTCTCAGACTCTCAGGCTAAACATTCTGGCATCTAATATCTAACATCTATAGTATCTAGTAGACTCGAAACTCTAAACTCTAGACAATCGTACAATATAATAATGAGTGTTGTTTTGTGCGTAGAATTATGGGTATGCACTGCATCTTTTTATGCTTTATTCTTTTTTATATACATAATAAGTATATTGTAATAATACTGCATGAAACGTGATGATGTGATAGGGATGATATAGGTAATATAATCCAGCATACATGCATATAACGTATAAAGTCATTTCCCTATAGATTAAATTATATGCGTGAGTGAGTGTGTTTTAAAACGAGAATTCTACAGATTTTACATAATATAAACTGATGATGTGTAATGTGTAAAGTCTAATGTCTCATACGGAGAGAGTTATAATGTACAATGTACAATGTACAGCCAGTATCCAGTATGAGAGAAAAGTCATACTCTTGTACATGATACGAAATGATGAGAAAGAAGGATGAGAGAGCTAGGGAGATTTATAATAACATAATATATAATATATACATACATTATACATGTACATATAATCCGTGTAAGAGAATAAGAGTCCTAGGGGTTAATATAATGAAGTCTAGAGTCTAGAGACCAGAGACCAGAATCTATCCAATCTATGTATGTATGTGGAGGATGAATTTTAGTAATCTTGTGAAGCCGGTTCCGAAACCGAAAAACATTTCATTCCTCTTACAGGCATAAACACATTTACATCTACATCTTCACGTATCTACAATGTACAATATACAAGTTCTCTTGAGCTATTTATAGTGAGTACAAAAGATTTTTCAACTCGTGATGTAATATGTAGAATTTAGAATGTACATTGTCTAGTTTGTAGTGAGAGGGAAAGAGAGAAGGAGGATAGAGAAGAGTTTGGGAGAGTAAGCTCAAAATTCTTTTCTAAAATACTTGCAATTGATATTCAAACTTGGGATAAGTGAGAGTGAAACAAATATCTAAAAATCTAAGCGTACTCCTTACTACTTATTACACAGGAAAACTGGCTAGAAAAAAGGAAAAGTTGAAAAATTTGGATAGACCACTACGAAAAATATTGAGACGGAGAGATGAGAGCATTTTACAATTTACAATATATGTATACGTACATGTATATCTATGAATATGTAATGCATGCATGTAAATGCACTCGATTTTTTTTCAACATCGTCATGTTCCAAAAGAGAACGAGAGAGAGGGTAATGCCAATGTCTGCTTAATGTCTACTCTCATATGTACACACTACACACAAAATACGAGTTACCTTGCTATTTATCCGTCATACTCCATACATGCAAACTTAATTCTTCTTCTCTGTATTATGCATTGCATAATCATCTTTATACATCTATATCTGGCTTGAGATGAAGAGAGAGAGAGAGAGAGACTTACAAAAAAGAAATGATGGTCAATGGTCAGTCTGATCATGTGTCGCTGTCACTGTACACTCCAGTCTATAGATACATAATAAATAATAAACCTTTTCTTACATATACATATTATACAAACATGTATTTATTTGTCTGTTGTCAACATAATCTTCATCTTCCCGAGAGAATCAATAGTAATTCTCCGACTGTGTGTCTCTGACTGGTAATGCGTGTATTGTATATGTATAGAAATATGTACAACCATTTTCCATGGGTGTGTCTCTCTCTCCTACTTTTTTTCTCACATCTACGACTTCTTCCTCAACTCCTCGTCTATTGACCACAAATTCCCAATTTACTGATGATCAATAATCATGATTATGATAAATTTTGCAACTTTGGTTTAATTTTCACGTGTGGATGTCCAAGGTAGGACTTACTATAAATTATAAATTATAATTTATAACAATAAATTTCTGTACACACAGTTAATGCGTCCAAGTGCAACACACTATAAACTATAATGTGTATAATTTATTTGTCTACATCTCTATAATAATCCAGTATATCCACTTCACTTTCAATAGGATGATACTTTTTCCCAGCACCAGAATCAAGAATCAAAAATCAAAGCTAGAGGAAGAGTGAGTAAAGAGTTGTACAGGGTTTACCTCTGCATTCAATGTTCAGTGTTTAACAGCATCTAACTATTAAGTTGCGTATACGCGAGAACAGTGTCGTTCAATCGTCAATCATCAACTCAACTCAAATCCAGTCAGAGAAGAAGAAGACGTAGTAGTAGAAGAAGAAGTTGATGAAGATATAGATGTAGAACAATCGTATAACATGTTGTGTATGTAATATGTACATATGTGTGTGTGTGTGTATGTCTCTGTTTCCAGAATGCTTCAAGGCACTCAGCTGCATCTCTCTGTTTCTAACTCATTCGCTCTTTCTTTCTTTCTTCCTTTCTTTCTCTCCCTATGTTGATGTTTTTTATGAGCTTCTATATATGCAAATAATCCATGTATATGTGTAATCTGTAGTGATTTTGCTCGTTTGTGAATGACCTCTGCAAGACTTGCAAGTTGTTGACGCGTCCTTTGCTCCACACTCTACACTCTACACATTTTCCTTTTAATAAAATAAATAACAATGCGTAATAGGCCCTCGACACTTGACTTGGTTCAACTAGTTCATGTATATTATGTATCATGTCTAATGTTGTAAAATCTGCTCACACTATAGCATTATGCAACACATGATACAACAATTGTATACATGTATCTAAATTGCAATTTCTCAGATAGTAAATAAATGGAGCGTCTTTTGCAAAAATTTTCATGTTCATTTCAACTAATTTGTCATCAGTGTAGATTTTTTGAGATAAATATTTGGAATATGCGTACAAGTTTTATTTGCATAGATATGCATATTTTATACAGAATTTTAGACGGAGAAGAAATTGAAAATTCATTGAACTCGTTCATTACTTCCGATCTGTACATGTAACATGTAGATTGTATAATAAATTGTGACTGCTCCTCTCTCTCTCTCTCTCTCGGTATCTTCTGCTCTTTCTCTCGTCTCTCGACTATTCGTCATAATGTGAGATAGTTGCTAGATTGTAAATTGATTGAATTAAATAAAAAAGTCAAATGATCCTCCATCCTCGTTGATCGTTCGTAGTTCAGTTCATACTTGTTACTGAATACTGAACACTGAACATGATGATCATTTGTTCATGCTCATATCTTACACACACTCACACACAGTACACATTGCAGTGCAAAACATGAACAACCTTGTAAAAAATGTCATTTTTCATGAGGTCATTGCCAAGTCGTATAGATATATGTATAAATATGCCCAACATACATAATATAATACATGATTTCTATAATTATCATTATGATATTCAAAAAAAATAAAAAATAAATTCAAGATGTATCTATTATCTATCTATCACATATTACCTTTTTACTACTGGCTTTGTTCTATGGAAATTTGCAATTTCTAATTAGCGAAAACGATTATAGACTTATTCAAGAGTCGGGAGAAGATACTTTGCCAATTTTTTTATCAACTTTTGGTGACTGATTAATTTTTAAAAAAATAAGTGGTCAACCAGCATTTTCACATGGGACATTTAACATGTAGACACTGTACAATGTACACACTGCACACCTTTTCAAGATAATGTAACGTGCTGTGCCAAATGTAAGGAAGAAAAGAACTTCCGGGGAAGATCACAAGAGTACAAGTTCATGTACAAACTACAAACAATGTATTAGAGATAAGTCTTGTTCAATACAACATGATGTTGATAATGACGAGGATGAAGATGATACTCATTATTTAAACTCGTGTGTATATACATGTAATAAGTAGCTACAGAGTCTGTATTCTTATCATAATATATCATTTGTATATAATATAATATAATATTATACGTATAGCTATTTAATCCCTATGTGAAAGGACGAAAGAGATAGCAATAACTACATCTCTCTCTTTCTGTGCGTTTATAAAGGTGTTAGCAGCGAGTGCACTGGGAGGTTGAAACATGTAATGTATATAGATAGATAGATAGAAAGAAGTATGTAGTATATAGGAACGTGAAGAACCAGAAAAAGAAGAAGAAAAAGAGGCAGTTTTGAGTGTTGAGTTTTGCCCACAAGACTGACGACTGAAGGGGGATTCTACTTTATACTTCTTACTTCTTACTCCTCTCTCTCTCTTTGTCTGTCTGTCTCTCTCTCCTTTACTTTACTGCACATGGGGGTCTCAGCCTATTAAACATATACTGTATATTGTATGCATTTTAAAACTTGGGTATATAAAGGTATAGAGTATAAAGTACACGATATATATATGTGTGTGTGTACATGGTAATCCTCAGCAAACATTTTACTATACATTCATTACACTATACTATACACCACTACACTACACTAAATTCATGCTCTCTCTCTCTCTCTCTCTCTCTTGTTGCTGCTGCTACAAACATCTGACCACTTGAGTAGAGCACTCACTCACTCAGTTTGTTCGTTGGCTCGTACTCTCGTACTCCTTCTCCTCATTCTAGTCTTCGTACGGAGAAAGAAAACTAAGGAGCTTTTACTGTCCGACCTCAGTTTTCCGTAAACCTCAGACCAGTTAGCTCTTGTACTGTCAATTAATATTGGCACTGACGATATACATACTACAAATCTTTCTTTCTCCCTCACTCACTCTCTACGGTATTACAGAACTACTACCACTACTACTACTACAGTCAATTACTCCCCCCGCACACGCACATATACACGAGAAAGACACAGATTGTAACATATAAATACGACAAAGACAAGACATACTCTCACTACTTCACTTCCAGTGTTTCACCCGTCACGTTCTACTCTCTCTCTCAGTTATCAACTACAAGTTAAAAGTCTATCTACTCTTCCGGATTTATAATAATCAATCACGAGACATATACAAACACAAATACAAGATAAATACATAAATAAACAATAAAACAATAGGAAGACATATCAAATAAAAAACAAGAAGGGACACCAAGAACAACATTATCACTATCAAAGAGTTTTATAAAAGAGCGAGCATAAGCGAGAATTCGTTCATTTGACTCAGTCACTCACTCTCGTACGGACTTCTACTACAGCTCGCAAAGAACAACAAGAACATCAGAATAGACAAACATACACACACATTCACGTTTGTGTCAGTAACCAAACCAAACCAAACACATTTACACTCGAAGGAAACTTCACTTGCAAGAAAGAACCAAGAACTCCTGACTGCTCCCTGCCTGTCATAGTTGACCTCCGTTGAACTTGTCTACTACTTACTTACTATATCTCTATTCTCTACACGCCGCTCCTTGGCTATTATCCAGAAAAATGGAACCAAAGACATTGGACCCAACTGGTCTTTATTAGACCTTCACATCACCACTATTATTTTACTATATTTGTGTGTCCACACTTCCATCCTCCGACATTAAGAATTTCTCAAGACAATTTTTTGTAGAATTTGCAAATTGAAAAATATTCCCAAATTTTTTTTGCAAACAAACCTCACCGTTTTTTTGCAATAGTAGTAATACTAAACAACAAGAACAACAATAATATTTTGAAAGTCAAGACCAGTCAATCAAATGCAAGTGAGCAAGATGTCGAGCCCACCGAAGAAGTTGGATCCTACTGGTCTCTACTGAGCACCAAACCCTCACCAATGATCAAATCAAATTAATTTCCCAATTCATCATTTGGTATCGGTATTGGACTTAGTATCTCACCACACACTCATCCCATTCACATCCCTAATCACTAATCACCACATCTGTATTATTTTATTAAAGGAACAAATAATTCCAAACAAAAGTCAACTCATTATAGTTCACAAAACACAACAAAGTGAATTTTTATCCCCAGTAATACAAGTATTCAACTTTCAAGTATTCATCAAAAGAAAAAAGAAAAAAAAACAGTCAGCCAGTCAGTCAATTGCCTTATTTTCCTAATTATCAACAATACCGAAGAAAATAACCACCTTAAAAATATACACCATGGATCATCATCAACATTATGCAGTAATTAAGACACCGGCTCTATACTCACATCCTCACGCTTTCAAGTAAGTACAAAAACTTTTATAGTAATATTTTCATAATATCTAGTTTCTAGTATAACTTGGTATAGTATCTTTAGAATAGATAGATTTCCTTTTTTACACTGTAGTATAATAATATTATCGGTTACGAGATTGAGATTGACACGATAGTTTAATGTTTTTATTATTATCACTAATATTATTTTTACTCTCACTACTCGTGATTGCAACTAGTAACTAGTGTACACTGTACACGACGCTATATAACATATTATAGCACACGCATAACGCATAATACACGCAGGGAAAACTCACTTTCGGTTCTCAATTTTTATTATTACATCGTATTTTAAGATTGTATTGTGATAGAAAATTTGATGGGTTGCACAATTTACTATTTACTATAGACATACATTAACATCATACATAGAATATTTAGATAGGTAAATGCCCCATTTATTCTAGTTCATTCATATACGTTAAATTTTGACCAGTTCCCTTTTTACCTTCCCTCCACATTCAAAATATTTTTAATATTATGATAATGCTTTGTAAAATGTATATATATCAATATTTCCTATACCTTAAGTACTATAAGCATCAATATTTTGAGTTTTTGCCTTGAGGAGAAAGAGGATGGGATATAATATATAATCTCTTGTAGTAAATAGTCTGGAGTAGATATATTCAGTATCCACTATACACAATATACACTTACGATACATAGTATGAAAAAATCAAGTGTTTTGGACAAAACTCAGGTGTCAGTTGTCGATTGTCGGCAGCTCATTAATACTTTATATTTTATATATATTATAATATAATATAATGTATTTTTACCCTTCCATAATTCTTCAAGTTTTTATCTTAGTTACCCCATTTTTGTCTCATCTTATTCATGATGAAGGATTTAAATGCATAATATGCATATTAAAAATAAATCTTCTTACATGATAATGATAGAAATAGAAGATGGAAGATGATGATAAGGAACAGTACGCAATTATGCGTATTTTACATTTTACATTGCACTCAAGACTGTAGCATATCAGTATCCGTATCGATATCAATATCAACATTAGTAATAACCAACCAACTTTTTTTTCCATCTCTTTTCCTCTTTCTCTCTATAAGTCTCATGTATAAAAAGTGTAGTTTGTTCTTTGTAAGTATTAAGTAGAGTTTCGTGTGTACAGCACATTCATTTATTTGAAAGTGTATGGTGTACAACGTATAATATAAAAAATCAACACTCTTCATTTTTCCATTTTCCCCTTTAAATAGCCTCTCTCATCATGATTTCCTTTCATTTACAACATTTTCTCCTTTAACGTAAAACGTAATGTAGTGTAAAGTATGCATCAAGATATCAATCATCAGCTTTGAACTTTTCTTGAACGGGGATGTGAAATGTGAACGAGTCCTGGTTCACTTTTTCTTCTTTTTTTCCAAAGAAAATATCATCCTAACCATCAACATCATCATTATCATTATACACGTTCGTTACGTACTCTATCTATTTGTATGTATGTATATATGGATACATTACACAAGTAATAATAAGAATAACAATAGTACTTGTATTATTATTATTATTTAGTGCAACAGAAACAGAGAACAGAGTGTGGATTTTAAAAGAGAGAGAGAGAGAGAGAGAGAGAGAGAGAGAGAGAGAGAATAGAATAGAATAGAATAGAACTTTTTCAATTCATGGTTTTTTTGAACTCTTGACTCACACTATTGTATATTGTATTTATTTTGTATTGTATTGTACTGTATTATTAAATTATAATACTATTATTATTGTTATGTGACATAAAATAAAATACTTATACAAATAGGTATACAAATGGAAAAAAATAGGAAGGAAAAAGAAAGCTAATGGAAATATAATTTGGCTATTCACTATTGGCCTATAGGTCTTTAAAGTGAAGTTGACTCACATACTCGTTGAGTAATATTTGGAATACATAATGTAATGGAAAATGTACTGCCATTCGGAGTTATTGGTTATGGATGTGAATTTAAATTTACAAACATAGGTTCTCGTAATAGATATTATTCGTGAAATATATTTACAAAATAATAAATAAATGTGTGCTAGATATCTCATAGTGTCATACAGGTCGATGTCTTTAGTTAGTTTCCTTTGGTTTGGTTCTTTATCGTAATATATGGTATACTACATTATGTTCTATTATACATTTAAGTGTGTCCCACAGCTAATTGTGAGTGTGACAACGAGACAAATGACTATATTTATGCACGTATATTTGCACATACAGAATATACACTATACACACAAGTTAACGTCATCATTTATCAATTCTTCTTTGACCTAAAATTTATAAATGTAAATGGAAATGAGAACCCAATAAGTAGACAGAGACAGGGAGAGAAAGAATGCTCTGGCGCTTTTAAGTCAAACACATACAACATATCCAAACAACATAACATAACGTAGCACAACATAGAAAGAGAGAGAGAGGAGCTTTTAATCATTATCGTATACACTTGGATACTCTTGGAATATACATATTCTAAACCTTTAGCGTGTGTGTATGTGAAGAATTGCACGTGCTCTTACAATCATTGTGGCATTGTTGCAAAGAAAAATTGCACATATAGATATGGATTTGAATATGTGTAGTTGACTTTGCCTGTCATACACCTACTTATTATTATTACTACTACTTCTACTACTGCAACAATGATAAGGTGTGTGGGATTATGATGACGATTGACGATTAATCTGTATCGATTGATTTGGCGCCGAGAGTATTCGTACTATTTCTTATTGCAGTTATTGCCATTGTTGCTACTTGGATGGTCCACATTCCATCAACTATCAAGTAGCAAGCGATAGAAAAGAAAGAACTTTATCGAATGCGGATACACACACACATTGCAAATCTATTACTTTGAGTTTTGAGTGGACTGAATCATCTGACACATATATCCAAATTCAAATTCAAATCCAATGCACATACGTTGGATTTTTTGCAATTTACTACTTGCTCAAACACCTGTACACCTATCTTTACCAAGTTTTCAAGTCAAAACATGCATAAATAACAAGTAATAATAATTAATTATCATTGTGCATAATTGTGAATAAAACCATAAGAATCTATCAATATATTTTATGTGATTGGTTCGTGTCTAATATAGTTGATGATACACTTATGTAAGCATCGTGAACCTCTTCCGGGTTACTCCCTTTCCTTAATTTTTTTAATCTAATACCTACTACGTATTATATATATATATATATATATATGTATTGTAGAGACTCACATCCTTTCAATTTAAAAGGGTATGCATGTAGATTTATTTATTTATAAAACATGTAGCTGGATTTTCATGATTAAATCCAGTATACTGGATACTGGATAAATAGCAAAAAGAAGAGAAGGAAGAGGGCAACTAAAAATAATGTTATACTCCACACACAACTGGACGCATATCAACTTATGATGTAATTACAATGTGCATTATAGTCAACATCAGTTTACTTGTTCGCATTATGTAAATATCTTTGGACACGTCTTCATGTATTGATTACAAAGGAAAGAAATGCAGGGGTACGTTCGATTGATAAAGTATAATTTCAACAATTTAAACAAATGAGAATGAAATTAGTGGAAAAACTTTACCACGCAAACTTGACATTAGCAACATATTATTGATTATTAAGTCTGGCCTGTATTTCTCTTTTTTCTCTCTTGTCATGTTTTTACTGGAAGCAGCTAGATATATTCAAAACGATATAATGAAATGTAATTATTTCCCAATTCTTTACGAGTAAAATAGCAAATATATATATACATACGCACAGATGGAGAATTGCAACATCTATTAACTGTAGAAACTATAATATATTATTGTAGACTTAACATTATAGTGCACACGGTAATTTTTTTGTGATGCAATATTTAAACATGTAATACACTACAAGCTGGTACGTGTACATTTCTCTGCTCAAACGGTCACCTCTCAGGACTCAAGACTCAAGACATTGTAGACTACATGTCGTCCACATGAAATATCTAACTTTTCTTATTCGGATGAAGTGACATTTTGTATTTTGTAATCCACATTTATTTCTATTAATGACTATTCATAAAACATAAAACTAAGGATCCTTTTACACTTTGCTTTTCATTAATGAAACCGTGGTGGAAAACTAATAACACTATTATCACAGCTCACGTCGTCGCTTAAGTTTCTCACGTACTCTCCAATTTTGAAATACTTGGTTTAGTTAGTTTGAAATATGAAATATATATATACAGAGGAAATGTGTGTAAATTGTGTCGCAGACAGAAAATCCTGAAAAATTGTAATCAATACACACCGGGTTAGATTTCTTTACTAGTATAAAGCAATACAAACTATAAACTATAACTAATGCTGAACTGATAAGCATATAAATTTCCACCATCAACCAAAAGAAAAAACCCATGAAGATGTTGTGACATGCACATTTTTTGGAAAAAAAAATCAGCTTTCGAAACTGCTCAGTTTGTTTTACATTTTAGATTATTAATAGAAACGAACCAATAAAAAAACTGAATGTGTATAATGTTATAATACAATCAAATAACCATATAGAGTTTTTGAAACTTATATGTGTTAGACAATCATGTAAAAAATTTGAGTCAATCGAAATAGCTCTTGGAGTTATGACTGGACGGAGTCAAAGGATAATATTTAATGTAGCATATCAAGTTGTCGGTCATTTAGTTCATCCTGATTGTTTGTAAAATGATACTGTTTAGTATTTAGTCGTTGAAACACTATGCCTCAAGTCTGTGTAAAATTTATGACAGTGCTGGTCTCGTATAGTCCCATAGTATCTATATAGTATAATACGACGAACAAGAGAAAGAAATCTTCATGAATCTTTTATGATTATGACTCCTATCAATAGTCAATAGTCAAAAGTCAATACACAATATATATACGTCTAGTACATCCATCCATCCATCCATCTATCTATACTAAGAACCTATGGTGTAGTATTTACAGTCAAAGAACTGCTTTACACAAAAAAGTTGGAGGTCGTTTCAAGTATACTCTTTATATATATATATATATATATATATATATATATATTGTATTTACGCTAGAAAATACAATAGGTATTACAACTTATAAACAGTATTTCTAAGTCTAAAAAATGGATTAGTATTTTACTACATGCTATACTGTACTTAATATCTACATGTATACATATGTAAAACATGCATCAAGTATCTTAGGAAAATGCAACTACAAAATGCACCTTTCCTTTTTTTATGAAGAGTTATGCGTTTTTGCATCCAAGTTTGAGTTTTTATACTCATCACATCATTCATTCACTCCTCTTGTGTATGAACTTCATTCATTCATTCATCTATCCATCCATCCATGTGAAGATTTGCATACTACAACTGCTTTGAGATGAAAGCAGGTGGATGAATGACATTTTCCCAAGCTTTGAAAGAAGTACCACTTTTCCATCATTCAGTACAAAAACATATGATTGAATCCTTCAATGGGAGAGTCTATTCATTGCTCCTACATTTTAGTGAGTTGAGTTTATGTTAAAATTGCAAGTATGTGATTGCAATCTATCTGTAAGATCACTCGTCTTATTTGGAGGATCCTTGAAAAAGCACCGCCACAATCATAATGGATTGTATTGATACTAAATGTCAAATACCTGCTCTACGATATAATACGTATGCATGTAGCATGTATACTTCTACTTCTTATCATTATCTTTATTATTATTATTATTATTATTATTATTATTAGCTATCGTGTATTGTATAATAATTATTGTACAACTCTTATTTATGTTTACTTCAAACATCTGTAAACACGCTCTACTTTGATGTAGTTTGTAGCCATGTAGAATGAAGTATAAATGAAAACATCAAGCATCTGTCTGTCAACAATAACTCGACTTTTAATTTCTTCCTTAGTTTATCCTTCCCTTGACTGACTTGGTTTGACCATTATTCAATGTCATTTAATTGCAACATTCTACGTGTTATCATTATTATTATCACCACCACAAGATAATGACATTTTATATTATATAGTTATACTCAGTGGCTCACTCCCTTTTACTCCTTCAATTCTTAATGGATACCTCGTGCCTCATGTTATGGTGAAGCAGATCATTTGACTTCCATCGATAGAAAGATTCTATTTTAAAGTAAAAATAATCATTAATTATGACGTTCTCTACAAAGCAAAGCAAGCATATCTGTGTACTGTGTACACAGTGTGCATTGTACATACAACATTGTACATACTACCCAATACAGAATATACAATGTGGAGTTTTTTGTTCTAGTATACAGAATATTTCCCTATTTCAAAACTCGTTTGGTCTAATTACCTAGATTGCATTGTACAGTATGTAGAAAGAGAGCAATGTCCACTCACATTATCAATACGACAAGTTTGGCTTTCACATTTAACGTATACGATAAACATGTTGTACACTGTGTACTAAAAATAGGGTATCAGTATAATTCCAAAGGAGAATTATTGAGCTGATGAAAGCGTGTGAAACTTCATCACATCAAAGAATAAAAACATTCCAGTTCCGATCTTATTCAAGTTAATTCAAGTGTATAGATCATATCACATCGTACATCGTATCATAACGGACAGAGAATTGTTTATAGTTCATAACACAATAAAATCATTACAACTACGCAGTAACACTTTTTTTTTGCTCAACAATAACTTTCCGCTCAAGTTCAGATTCAAATCCAGATCAAGAATACAGAGCGAGAGAGAGGTCAAACAATATAAAAGGAAGGGTAAACGCATAATGAAACACTCTTATAATTCTAAACTACGCATGCTGTTCTCATTATTATTCCCTAGTGTTCATTATACATAAATAAATTTATACATACGGGGAAGAAAGTATAGAAAACGAATTTATTTTTCCTGTTTTTAAATTTAAATAACACCATTTTTTTTGTCCTACTGACTCTTTAATACTGTGGTAACTTGTAACGGTTCTCCCATCACTAAATAGATTCTGCATATTATATTTGTACATATGGACATTTTTAAATATAGAATAAGAAGAAAAAAAGAAAGTAAAATACTGGTTTCCCATTGAAAATTCACTCTGCTTTTAGAGGGTTGTTTAGAAATGATTCAAAAGTTAAAGAGTAGTTTTCAATTCTATTCAATGATGAAGGAGTTGCGTATTCTAGAAATTAGAAAGAAGTTTGACAAGTTTTACTCCATATGCACAGATTTATAGAGATACACAATTTTGTTACCATTTATCATAATCTTGTGTTTATCACAGAATATAGAAATCTAGAAAGAAAGAAAAATTGTCAACGGCTATCCCGTATATTTTTATTAACAAGTTGGGGGGTTAAAAAATATTATTCCTGAGGAAATATGTAATCACATAATGTCGACATTCGACGTGAATTCAATTCAGCTGTGATGTAAAAATAGTGGGAAATACGGGAAAATGTTGATCTTTAAAAGTTATACTTTATACTTGTATTATGCAATACAAATGTACAGAAAAGTAGGTGAACGTTGAGGAAGTACAGGGTTTACATTTTCCAGTTATGAATGAATGAAGTTTTGAACTCGTTTGCAGAAAGGGGTTTAATGAAACTCTATTGTCCATTTTTGACGCAAGTTTTTCCAAGTGTAAAACAGTATTATTAGTACAAAAACTGGATATGGAATGAATGTACATGGATATTCATGTCTTCTCTATATTCTTACATTCTAGTACATTCATACAGAGAGGAAGAGTTGAAAGGAGAAAAACAGTTTTTCTTCGCTTTTTTTCTCACTTTTTCTTCAAGTAAAGACAACGTGGTTTGATGCCTATGGAACATCTGCTATGCATAGACAACTTTATTTTTTCTTACTCCTCTCTCTCTCTCTCTCTCTCTCTCTTACTTACTTACTTTTTTGGAGTAGAAGACGAGAGTATCTATAAGAAGAAGGGAATTTTTTTGCCAATTTTTAAATTTTAGATTAAGAACTTAATACATACATATATTTATCTCTGCCCAGCAACAACAGCAGCAGAAGGGAAGGTAATATAAACGGACGAAAAAGTGTAGGAGGAAGAAAAAGGGTTACTTCACCGGCAAAGAAAACATGAAAAAAAAACCTGTAGATCGGTAGACAGACGAAACATGCACAACATGCGAGTGTCCTTAGAATCTTTAGCATTGTTGCATCTAGCTCTGGTTTGGTTTGGTTTTAGGTTTTCATTTTCATTCTATCTCAAGTCCTTAACATGTCATCTCACCTTCCATGTTCGTTTTATCCCTCCCTCCCTCATGTATGGTGTATAAACATTCATACAGAGAAAATTATATACTTTACACATAGTAAACTTTTGTCACAAAAATATCAATACACCCTCACAAGAACGGTGCTCAAGTACAAATTTACAATATTATGTACTTAGATTTACGGATTGTCAGATTCTTGTCTTTGAGTTTTGAGCGTCCACGTGCGACTCATTCTTCAGGAAACCCAAACAACAATATACATAACGTTGTATTTTGTCTCCTGTCTACGTCTTTGAGGGAAAAAATCCCCATTTTTCTGAATTCTAAATTTACTCTTTGGAAATTTCATGTTAAAGAAAAGGAGGAAAATGAAAAAAAAGTCCAATGTACCCATTACTTTTTGAATTTGAAGATGCTACAAAAAAAACGGATCCACTATTTTTTTCCTACATTTACTTTTAATCCTTTCATCTTTCATTTTTATTTCAAATCTTTTCATGTATCACACACAATGTGAAAAGATGAAGATTGAATTGTCAAAGGAGAATGACATAATATATCTACATTGTGTATTTGATTATTTCAAAGACCGTTCACTATGTACAACTCACAAGGATGAGCGAAATTTTTGTCTTTCGTTTCATTGAGCGTAATATACACATAAATGAACTTTTTTTTTAAAAAAAAAAAAGTATAGAAATCACTAACATCCTGCTTTTTTAATAATATGAAATCCGAGTTGGATAATTTTAGTAGCAAAAAGTAGAGAAAATTACAGTAAAATACACCTTATATCATCATGTATATTTTTAGTTTTTGAAAAAGAGATACTATTTTTAACCTAGCAACAAGTTATAAAGAGTTAAATACCTAGTCAGGATACATGTTATAATATACCTGTAATGTGGTACGAGGTATATAACAGAGAGAGAGAGAGAGAGAGAGAAAGGTGAGTCAGAATCTAATAAAAATTCCTAGGAGTAACAAGACGATGATTCTGGGTTAGGGCAACCAGGAATCAAGCTCACACAATGATCATAATATGTAATACATTATGCATAATGTAATGTATTTATGTAGATGAGCAACCAAAAAAGGGATGTACTGAGAGACACTGGCAGAGAGAGAGAGAGAGAGGGTGAAAAAATAAAAGCTTTTTAAGATTAAGACGAGAGGAGGAAAGACTGTATAGAGTTGAGTTGAGAGTTGAGCGGAGACGGATGAAAAACTGAGGATAAAAAGTGACAAAAAAATTCAAGAAGAACAGAGTAAGAGTAGTTTATATTTGTCTCTAATCAAGTCTCGAGACATTTTATATCCTTCCTGAGATGGTACAAAAATTTGTATAATCATATGCACGGAAATCAATGAAGCATCTTTTTATTTTTTCCCCTTTTATTATGCAGAGTGTTTTCCCTTCCTCTCTCTCTCTCACTCTCTCACTCACTCATCATTCCACTTGTTGCTTCTCACTTCTCACGTATAAAAGTATTGAGATACATGTGTATTTGTATTCCGAGTTTAGACCCACTGGGTAAAATTTACATATTATATTATACAAGAATCCTCACATGAAAACGTCTGTACTTATTTACAATTTACATATTTACATACAGGCCCATACATTACACTACAGTTATTGAGCTTCAACCTTCCACTTGTCTTCTACCTCATATTTCGATTTCATTTTCAATGCCAATGCTCATATATGCCTATACATTATACATTATACATACAATCTAAAAAAAAACTATAGCTTCTTTTCTTTCTCAATCATACCGAGAAAATATAATGTTGTTAATGTAGAACATGTATAACAACAATTCGTCATTTTTATTGTCTACACCCACTATAGAGAATAAATCCTCATATGCCGTTAGCAATATATAAGTATAAGACCGAAATTTGTACGTCTAAGAAATAATGCATGATCTTTTATGGATGTATGAGAAATCAGGGGAAAGTAAGACACTTGTGCTTAGCATATGGCAATCTAATCAAAGTGTTCGATAGTTTTCAATTCAACCAAACCAAATCCATCTTAATTTTATATAAAAAGAACGTATTACATGGAGGACAGAGTGACTGTGTAATGTATTTCAAAAGTGAAACACATATTGTTGCATTAAGTACTAAGGAGAAAAATATTAAGTGGGTCTATTTATGTACATATATGCATACATACATACATACATACATACATAGCCACACACACTTGAAGCATTTCAACGTGTGAGTAAGTATGTATGGAATGGAATCATTTAGATACGTGTACAAGAAATGTATTTTTCCTTTATACTCTTGAGACTTGAGACCTTTTCATAATTACAATTTAACAATGAAGAACATCCGTGTGTTCATCTTTGTGTTCAATAGTCTTTCAAATAAAATATGAACATGATAACATGCCTATAGATACCAAGCCCACCACATTTTATTTTTATCCACAGATATTTTTTACGGACTCGGGCATTGAACAAAAAAACGACATACATAAACTGTAAGAAGGGAAATATTGTTGCTGCTACTATTATTATCTATTGAATCTAAATTTGGGTAACTCGAGACTTGAGATATGCCATAAGATTTCAGATAGAATTTAGAGAATAGAGCAAGAATGAGGAAGTACACGAGCTTCAATACAATACAATACAAAGAAAAGGAAAGATGGATTTTTATTCATGTGAATGAATGGCCGGTGTGTTTCATGACAGTTGTATTTCACCATTTAAGTACTGCAGATATTTCCTACCAGTTTTAAAACATGTATTGTAGTTGTGGCTATTTCTATTACTTCATTGAAAATTTCTAGTAGAAAAACTGTCAGATTTGCAGTTTAACTTTTCTTTTCGCAAGTATGCAAAAAAAAGGAGACAGAATATTCGATTCCATTGAATTTGTATGTATGTATGCTTTGTGTAAGAATTCATTCATTTCAACAATCCCGTCAGTCAGTCTAGAATCTAGAATCTAGAGACTGCAGTAAAGTAGATTCAAATCATGAGAGAGAAAAGTGTAGAAATTGCATGGTATTATGTATGTGTGTGCACGACGGTGAGGAAAAAAATGTGCATAGATAGGAAACATGTACAATGTACATTGTACACAATACAATACAGAAGATGGCAACCACCATTGGGTTTAAGAGTATTGTATAACTTTATTGTAAGAGTTTTTTCCTCTTCTTCTCCATAAACTTCTACAGTAGTTACTAAACTATAGACAGACAAAAACTGACATTCACAATACTTCATACAGCATATAGCATGTACCAGAAGACGAATCTCCTTCACCATTTATTTCCATTAATTTTGGTCAAGACATTGGCCTCGGCTAACCGTTAAAGGACGATGCTCTTTTATTCCACTGCCTGGAGCAAAAGACTAACCTACTCTTTCACACACAGCTGATTTGCCACTCGACTTCTCTCTCTCTCTGTCTCTCTGTCTATATAACTCTCCCCATTACTCCCTCTCTCCTCTTTTTCTTATGCATCTGAAAAAGCATTGGCAATACTATAATATATTGCCTTTGGCTTTAACACTTATATCTATTATATCGAAATCTATCTCTATGTCTCTCTATACCTTTTGCATGCACTTTCCGATTTGCATATTATACTCTTTTCCCACACACGCACCTCATCTCATTTTGTACATGCTGCACTCTTGCAGCTATTATTAATGCAATTTGCAATGTACAATGTACATTCAGAATTCAGACATTGAGTCGTTCACTTTTATAGCTTTAACTTAATAGGTGCAATCCATATTTGTAATTCCTATCCTATATCCTATGTATATATTATACAAATGCATAGCTCTGGTTTCTGGACACGGCAAGATTGAAAATAACTCACGACATTAGAGAAATCATGTGATAATAATGAATCCCATTCACTTATTATGTTTCAATAAGTATCATTTGCTTGTTTACAAAAAAAAACAAGTTTAGACTTTGATCGCGAGATTACAAAGAGAAAAAACAATGAGCAGTGGATTATGTGCGCATTTTTCTCGTCATTCTTGTTTTTCAATTTTCTTTCAGTTAAGATGATATTACTTTCACTACGTATAATAGGGCAGCGTAAATAATAATGTATACCTTTTACCAGACTTTTCTCAAAGAGTCATTCAACATATGACCATAATGAGCTAAAAAAATAAAGTCCATCAAATATAATAGTTTACATGTTTCTTTTGTCAACTCTAAATTGAAGGGTTTTCCATTGATAACTTTTTGACCAGTAGGAATCAGTTCAAAATGGGTAAAAACATATACAGATACATATGACACATTGAATATAGTAAAGTCATCTGTCACGAAAGGATAAACTTAGAAACAAGTATGTATTTAATGGCAGATAATGTTGTCGTGATTTGATAAAAATCATAATAATTTTATAATTATATTCTTGTTTCAAGTTAAACACACTCCTCCCTATTTAAATTCAGATAAGTGCAAAATACAGGTATCACCTTGTTTAAGTTAGTTCGCTTATTGGTCATTGTCGCGTTTTGAGATATGCTGACAACTTACAACATGCTTACATATTACAAGGATTATGACTTGTTACTTGTGACTATACATTATCTTACTGACTGTAATGAGCAGCAGTATGAATACAGAGTACAGTGCAACATTCCTCAAGTCTCAATACTCAATACATACCATTACATTATAATAATATCTTGAATTTACATCTTACTACTTAGGATGCACTATTACGTATTCAACTCTTGCACGTCATAATGTCATAATTCAATGTATTTTCCAAATTCCCCATTCATTTGTAGATCTTTATGCTACACTTTCTTATTATACATGAACTATTGAACTCATTAAACATGAGGGTAGAAGTAAAATGCGAATGAATGAGTCATAGCAAAAATATTTGATGAAGGAAAAAGGTGAAGATGGAACAGAAAGTGTAGAAAAAGGTTTATTTACTTGTTGAAACTATTTGCTGTAAGTAAACAAGGAAGGGTTTATAGATTTTTCTTGAGACACATACATCTAGAATAATAATATTAATAATAACGCCGATGATGGTAGTACATTAGTACTTCATCGGTACTCTAATGGACGGTAATGAAATGGTATTGTATGTATTTGAGAATTGGTAAGACATACATAGGGCCTTTATATATGATTAGTTTATATAGATAGATAGTTTTGGGTGGCGTAATTTGTAGATAGATAGATTTACGAAGATGTGTAGGTTGTAGGTATATATATATATGTGTATGTATATGAATGTATGAGGCCTATCCAAATCAGAACGGTTTCATACAATACAATAATATGTAATATATGAAAGTAGAAATACTATTTTGTACATACATACGACATTAGGAGTGAGGACCCTACCCCTTTCAAACCAAGTTTAGTGATAGTAGTAGTTTGAAGTAATAATGGAGCAATTTTCTGTAAAAAAAGCGGAATTTTCCGGCAAGGTGCTGCTTGAAAAACAGTTAGGCCAAAAAATCCTTTTATACCTTAAATACATATCTATAATATATTATACATCCATTTATGGGCATGGACAGCACACAAAACAATGTTATTATATTATATTTGTAAATAAGTGTGCTTCCTTACATAAGGATTATTTATGAAGGAAGAAGGAAATCCTATACAGTGAGTGAGTGAGTACGAGAACTGGTGTTCTTCTTCTGGATGATTCATAGAGAAGGAGAAGAAGAAGAGTAAGGAAGCAGGATAGAAGAAAGAAAGGCTTTTACGATAATAATGATAATATTATTATTATTATCATCATCATCATAAGGTGGTATTTTCTTATATTTTTTCGAGAGAATTCGATACCGTTGTCGAGCTTTCGTTTGTCCTCGTTTACCCTCTCCTTCGCCGATTAACGGTTTCGTCTTAAAATGATGAGGGTTTCCTTCTTTTTTCTTATTATGCATACATTCATACATACATATATAATATACCTACGCACAGTTTACTTTTACACATTTAATAGTACACGAAACTATACCTTCATGTTATATGTATTATTATTATTATTATTATTAAGATGTATACATTCATTTATAGAAAACCAATAAACATCTTTACTATAATATTATCATTATGAGTTTGTTTGAATATACTAATACTTGAACAACTTTCCTATACTATTGTAGTATCTCGCTATCTTATCTACAAACATCTATTAGTAGACAAAATTAAGAAGAGTCTCATGATTTTTGGCCCCAATCTTTATAGTAATTGTAATAATAATTGTAATGTTAAACACTGTGAGGATAAAAAAATACATATCTCTCAAGAATACAAGATTTTATGTATCAAATGTGTGAGGTCAATGTTATTATTAGTAACATATTACCTATTCAGGAATACACTCTCACAGATTCAAATTATCATAATATAACCCTTTGACTTATAATGTTCCTCGCCTGCCTATTTTTGATAGTAATAGTTATAACAATCATAATAGTACGCATCCCGACATTTTATGTACTCTGTATATGAAGAGTAAAGAGTCGGCCACTGACCCAATTTCTCCCCCATGTGTCTATACATATATGCAAGTAAACTAATCAATTTCAACTTTCCTCTCTATTACTTTGAATCCAAAGAAAAATTCTTGATATTCATGAATATATCGTATATTATATATTATATATGTATAACAAATAATGCTGAGGTTAAATTTGACCTAGGAGAAGTAATGACAGTACAAGTGTAATGCATCTGTTATCTGTTGTATTGTTATTTTAAGAAGGAGAAACCACTTGGTGAGCTTTTCCCTATCATTTCCTTCTCCGCCTTAAAATATATCTATCTATCTTTTAATTTCATCATAATAATTTCATCTTTTTACAGTTATTTTTATAAATGGGAAATATTTCACAAGTAGGCTCAAAAAATGCAGTATGCATGATACTTGATACGAGAGTTGTTCTGAAGCTATTACGCAATAACAAAACTTTAGTAATCATATTGACTAGCCTAAATATTCTTTGTGTCCTGTATTATAAAAGTAGTACATCATAATAATATTGGTCCTCTAGACATACAAATAATGAAGGTTACTTAAGTGCGTGCCTATTTCACCTGATTCTTCAGCATAGTGCGTCGTAGATGATGTATATATTATACATTTCCTTGCATCCTTAATGTTACAGTATTTAAGTATACTTTGAACTAGACATTATTTAACAATGGAACAAATTGTGCGTAGAACATTACAATAAAGGATGATAGAATGAGAACTTGAAGTGAGTTTTCTTACTGTCGTAGTATATAGGGAAATGTGCTATAATATATTAAATATTGTGATATAGATTTTATTATGCCTAGATGTAAAATTATTGGAAATCTATCATATAACCTGCACATTACAATATAAACTAACTTGACTGATTTCTTTTTTTTTTCTTTACCTTATAGGCGATGGAAACAATTTGGTAGTCGTGGCCTGGATTTCCATTCATATCCGGATCTTGTAGTAATCTAATCAGTTCAATTTTGGACAATATGATGATGGGGGGACCAAAGAGCCGGAACTCCGTCAATCTTACTTCTTGAATGAACTTCTCCACATTGTTGTTGTTACATTTCTTCTGATTGTGGAAGCGACAATCATCGTGATGCTTTGCAAGACTGAAACAAAAACACATCTTCTCTTCTTCATCCAACCATCCGATCAACTAATAAGAGCAATAAAAAAGAGTAGAATATATATTATTAATTCATTTTAAATCATAATGTATTACTACAAATGCAAATGAAAAAACATAAAATAATGAAAACAGCCCTTTACATAGAATTAATACATACCACTAGACAGTTTTGATTCTTTTCAAATTCCAAATATGAAAATTTTGATCTTTAATTTGAATTATTACGATATAATAATTGTTGGACACAAACATACATTTTTCACTTAAATCACAAAATATATACCACCTATATAACAATAAACACACACATATTCACATGTTGTATTATATGGTTTTTTTAGTATCAATTTTTTATTTGATATTATAATATTTATCCCAAATCACAAACTACAAGTAGATCCTGCTTTTTGTAGAAAGAGATTATCAAAAGAAAATTCACTATAAAACAAAAAAATATTTAAGAAAAATATCAAGTCGCTATAAGAGTCAGAAGGAATAAAATCCTCTCTCTGATTTTAATTTCTATAAGACATATTACTACATAGTTTGTGTTTTTATATACTATAGAGATCAAAGTCAATATATTCCTTCCAATGTTACCACCTAAAAACTCGTAGAAAGAGAAAAAATATATATACCACCAT
The DNA here is from genome assembly GCA_034698265.1 of Sminthurinus aureus. Classification (NCBI taxonomy): domain Eukaryota; kingdom Metazoa; phylum Arthropoda; class Collembola; order Symphypleona; family Katiannidae; genus Sminthurinus; species Sminthurinus aureus. Next base: position 36,614 of record JAQGBH010000645.1, read on the forward strand.
CATATCCTATAGAATTATTTTTTACATAATATTATATTACAAAATAATAATAATAATATTACAAAATATTATGTGTAGTCAGTAGTCAAAAAGTTTGAAATCATCAAACTGTAGCCACAACTATTATTTTATTACTATTATCATTTTGTGTCATTTTTCCATAATGACCTTATTAATGTAATACTATATAGTATAACAAACGTTATATATACCTATATATATTTATGTGTAATATATTATGTGAGAGATGGATATAATAATATTTTATCATAAGAAGAGAAATATCAAAATTATATTTATTTTTCAATATTTTTTTTTGACTCACTAACGCCAATCTATCCCATCTAAAATATATATATTATTATCTACTATTATGTATTATGATGTATAATGTATAATATTTAAACAAAAAAGGCAAGACAGATAGATACATATAATAATATTATTATATTATGATACGAAACATTTTCTAATTTAATTAAATACTTTTAGGATATTAAATTAAAATAAAAGTGAGAAATTACATTATTTTTTTTTTCGTAAAATGTTTGATAAAAGTATAAAGTAGAGAGATCGATACTTAATAGTAGTAATAATAGTAAAAACATGATAAAAAACAACAACACACAAATATTATTAAAATAATAGAATAATTCTTGTCGGAGGACCTTATTTATAACAATGGACAAACAAAAATTGACGACTACAAGAGGAAAACTGGAAACAACTGAAAAATATAGCACGACTTTCAAAAAATATCAAACAAAACCGCGCCGTGTCATTTTCAAGCTTGTTTTATCACACTCACAGAGAATTTGCTTTCACCTCAATTTTTCAGTGTATTTAAAAACCAAGAGATCGTGTGTATAAAACAAAATGAAAAATTTGACACAAAATGTTTTAAAAAATAATATAATATTAAATATAGGAATGCATGAGTGCGAGTGTATTTTTTGTGATTTACGTATGTGTGCCAAAATTTTGTAAAAATTTTTTTTTTTTTTGCAATTTAAAACAACAAAAAGCTTTCACTCTATCCTATATTATGTTTCCTTCTTTTTTTCATTTTTCATTTTTTCAAACTCTACAAAAATGAAAGAATGGCTCAATTTGTAACAACGGTAATTAAATGGATGGACGTTGAAATCATTTTTTCTTGAAAAAAGATACGGAGCGGTAACTATTTTTATATACATACTTATTTGTTATACATAATATATTATTATAGATATTTATTGTAGATTATATACATGACAGAGAATATATTATTATTATTATTACTATAGAATATAGACGATGTATTTATAGTGTAGTGAGTAGAGAGAATTTATATTATGATATGTACTTTTACATCAAACATGTTAAATATGATGTTGAGAACAGAGTACGACGAGTAAAACGAGAATAGAAAGAAGAAGAGAAGAACAAAATAAATCAATATATATATCTATTGAAGAAAAAACTCTCCTTATTACCACTGTTTAGTTAAGCTTTCAATATGGTGTTAGCGTATATACATAAAGTACATATTATACACATATATATTCTACATAATAATACATAAATATGAGTATCCATTTGTATTTAGGTATGCAGTATGTACCCTTTTCTCACTTTTCCCCATTCACTTTCACTGGACTTTGAGATAACTATACAAACGAAAAAAAACTATAATACACAGAACATATTATATATGTAGTGTGCGATATGCATATACATTGAATATTGACATTGAACGTACAGTTTTTCTAAAATAAAATAAAATATGCATACATTTACTAAATTCTAATATTATAGGCATACATACAGACTATGTAAACATATATACACATCTATTCTTTAGGCTCAAATTACCTAAGAAGAATACAAGCCTTTAAAGTATTTCTTTTCTTATTAATGATGTCGCATGCATAACATTGAACTTTTCATTCATTGAAAATTGAAAAGATCCAATCCGAATTTGATCCAATTCCAGAGCTGTATATTATACTGCACTCTGTGTACTTTCTTTGTTGTCCAAAGTCACACACAAGGGATTGCTTTTGTTTTTGATTGATGATTGAGATGTTATACTATTTGTGGACTTATTATTAATAACTAAATCTTATGCAAAACGGTATACTTATTGTTATTTATGAGTTGAATAATATTATTTCTAGTATCAAATACTATTTTATAAGAATTACTCTATACATTTTATTATGATATGTTTTATAATATAGAGTTATTTTTCCTAGTGTCTTTCATTCGTTTTTTCATTTTATATATTGTAGTCACAAAAAATGAATTATGAAACTACTGCCTCTGTCACGTTATATATGTATATTGTGGCAAAAACTTTTTGTATTTGGCTATTATATGAATACTAATAATTTTATAAATCATTGATTGTAAAACCATTGGTTTAAAATTGAAATGAAATTTTAATCAGGAGATGCATACAAAAAACTGTGTATCGTTCAAACGGAAATTACCCTTAAACTATGTAGGATTATCACAGTTATTTATAATTTTTTTATCCAAAAGAGAAAACATATAATATAATGTTATGACTGCCTGTTACTAATAAATTTCAGAATATTGATGTATTTTTATCCTACAAATGAAAATTTGTATCTATATTTATATACACATACATGTTATTGCATGGATTATTAAATGTTGTAACAACGATAGAAGGAAAATGAAACAGTATAATATGAAAACAAACCTTGTGTGTGTGAAGAACAGCAAGAAATATTATACGATAAGGATGATACAAAAATGATGTATTTTCAACATGATAAAACTATATTATATATTAACTATGCTTAACATTTAAATAATACGATGTAGTAGAAAAATAATAGATAGATATATAGATATATATAGTAAAGAACAAAGATTTTTATTTTTTACCAATATATTACACACAAATACATATGTATATTATATTATTGTTAAATATATACCTTTTTTGTCATGTCATGTATCACGTAGACACAAGACACAAAAGACAAAGAAACATTTATATATGAGTCCAGTGAAAGATTTTTTAAGCTATAAATAAATACATTTCATTACAAAATATTATATAAACATGACTACCAATGAGTTCGTTTCCCATTTTTATTGCTCATTATTTATTAAAGTTCAAAGTTAAAACTTTTACTGCATATATTGAGCATTTTGAACCGGTATCAATTTTCATTTTATGCACATTAATCTCATTTTATCGCTCATTATATCAATCATCACTAATTTTGTGGGCAAGTATACATAATATATATCAATACATATAATTACATATTAAATACCAAAGACATTTGTTATGATGCGGTTGGAAATTTCCTCAGACAAATTTTCTTTTATACTACCGATTTAGTTACATATTTATATTTCGTCATATTTCAGTGTATGAAATTTCATTCCTATGTATACACAGTACACCGATGCCCAATGTAGATACTAGATACAATACATCTTTCATCAATATTCAGTATACAGTATACACTATATACACTCATCTTTTATTTATACTTTTTACGTTGTACACTGGAGATTAAAATAAAATGCTTATCCATATTATTTAATGTGTAACTGATTAAGTCATTCTTGCAATCTTTTATAGATGGATAAATATGTCTTTATCATTTACTGCCGCATAAAAATTTCATGGTTTGACAATTCACAAGTGATTAGTATGGTGTGGTAGTAAAAAACAGTTGAGGTCAAATCCATAACAATAATCATTAGTACATTTAGTACTGAAAATAGTTGCCCTCTGGTTTCCAAATTCTTCCGTTCTTTCATAAGCAGAGTATTTCATTTTAGTTTGATTAGAGTATCAGTTTGCAATTTCCTTTCATGTAACACAGACTGTTGAGTGTAAAATAAGCCAGAGAGAAAAGGCAAAGGTGGAAGGAAAATGCCAAAGATCTAAAGCCAATAAAGGTTATTTATTTTATATTATTATTACTATACTCTGTTTCATTGTAGACAGAGATGGAGACCGAGACAGTGACATAATATATGCGTGAGAAAAAGATAGGAAACTAGAAACTTTGATAAAGTCATTTGAACCTTCTTATGAATAAGACTTTATGGATAATCAATTTTGTGTGCTTGTAATCATAGTTATTGAGTCTGCTCAAATATGTTTTGTTTGGGTTAAAATAGGAGAATTCCCCACACAAATTAATCATTAATCCTATGGATCTTTCGTTGCTCTTATTGAGGGTGCCTGAAATTAGATGGCCACAAAAACTCATCTTATCGAAAAATTCAAAATCTTACCCCATTTTATCCGTCTATTTACTATTGTATAAGAAACTATCTCCGAAAAAATCAGGACATTTGGTTTAGTTTTAGAGGTCATGAAAGGTCACTAAAGTTCACTTTGGATTTTAAAAGAGTTTTCACCGAGAAATCGGGTATGATGCTGGTGGGGAAAAATAGAAAATACAAACCAAATTTACAAAAGAAAAATTCCTCTTCTCCCCACCATGGTGGTCCCTGATTTTGGAGCAAAACTCTTGCAAAACGGGGTATGCTTGGGAGGTCTTGGGCGACCTACAAAAGTACTGGACAGGTTTTTTTGGCACATTCCGGTCTTAGATAATTTGATATTCTGAGACCCTCTACTTTGCACTCTACACGTGTCAACAAAATATTTATCGTGTTTTAACTGCGTCTTTTTTGTATAATGTATAACCATAGCCATATCATGTGTTGAAATATTGTGTAGCATGTAATATATGGGTATACTGTAGACTGTAGACACATTGTATCTGCCATTTTATTGCCATTTACTTCTTGCATTCCATTCTTTAACTAAGCATGCATATTAGAATTTATGACGAATGTGATTTTAAACATATTGAATGTTTCTGTCTAGGCTAACTAATTTGTAGCAAACATTAAGAGTTAAGAGATTAAAAGACGTTCTTTGTGCGTCACTTCTTTTCATGTTACTAATGACCGTTCAGTTCTCCAGAATTCAGGATAAAAATAAACTCCAACAAAGGAGATATAGATATATGATATATGCATGTATAAGACAGCAGAATATAAATATAATGACATAAGTGATATAAAAACTACACGACAAAGGTACACGACAAATCCGTGTGATTGGTGATTGGTGTAGAAATTGAAATGATTGTATGGGTATGGATTCTCAAGTAATTAGTAAGGAATTAGTGAGAATGTTCTGGTAATCAATGCAAAACATGGTCTATGATCTTTACCCCCTTTCTGCATCTTTTATGGGTATTCATGCATATTTTGAGGGAAAAAATTATAACGTACCCTTTACATTGCATGTAAATGAGGTGCTATCATGTATTTACGCACAATTTTTAATGCCCTCCATTTCTTGCATTTGGACTTTGTATGTACTCGTCAGTGCAAGCGTATCTAGTATGTACAATGTAAAGTGTATGGATTTAAACAACTGTCTACAATCAGTAATCGATAATTCGGTAGGTGATAATATTTATGATTAAGAAATAATTGTGAAAAAAGGAACACGATAAATTGGAGACTGAAGGTGCTCAGACTGAGCTTGCTTAGGATTATATAAGTGTTAATATAATGTACAATGTATAATACAGCCAAGTTCATTCACTCTCCTCTTCTCTCCTTGATACTTGATACTCCATATACGCATTCTGTGCTCTCATTTTCATTTACAAACTTTATATGTCTACAGTCTACAGTATAAAGTATGCAGTATATACATGTATGACCAGTTCGGAGTCGTAGTTAGTTGTAAGTCGTAATCAGCACACATAATACCGCAGTTATCTCTATCAAAACTCAGGACTCGAGACTCAAGACTATCAAATTAATTGTTAGTCATGATTATACATACTATTATCCTGAATCGTTTCCTGTAATGAAACTTCCTAATGCGCAGAATAAAAAGTAAGACAGCCACGTGGAGATGTCGAAATTAATCTGCAAACTTTTTTATTGTTTCTTTATTTTTTATCATGTAATAATTATACATCAAACATCAAATAGGGTTTGAATTTAGTACAGAACTTTTTTTCCATATTTTATGTCACACATTATCAAACTTCGAACATGGAACATTGAACATAGTAAAAATGTTTACATTAGAATTTATGTCGTGAAAACAATACATAAAATACTTTTCTATTTACTGATGTATTTACTTTATTATGTATCTAAGATTTGTTATTATTATTGTTATTATTAGATATTATAGAGCATTTGTGTATACTGGTATAACTATTGATAAAATGTAAGCCCCCACTATAGATTTTCTATTTTCTATCACCGTTCCAATTTTTTAGTAGCTATGACCCACAGTATTTCCCTACTATCTATATACACTATACACTTGTCACCTTAAATCTAAAACCAAAGTAAGCCCTAAATATAAAACCCCGCACCAAATTTTCAAATATATCAGACGATGGCACATACATTGTTATAAAACTCCCTGAATTGAACACAGTCACATGAATAAAATACTGACACCCAATCGAAACTTTGACTAGGTTCTAGGTTAAATATTAAATCACACAACATTCACACCATAATTAATAATTAACTTAGATTAGTTTTTTAAAGCTCTGGTTTCTCTATTCGTCTCAATTCTCAATATTATTTGCAAAAACAAAAAAAATGAGTTGTACATTTTAAACTGCAAAATGCTGACTCGAATAATAATTATTTTTTTTGAAATTTATACATACTATTTACATAGAGAGAAAGAGAGTTGGACACTGTCCAAAAACGTTATTCAGTAGAACAACAGATTTCCATCCATTGTCCATCGTCCATCGTCCATTATCCACTATACATTACTAATAAATATATTGTATCATCATAAACCTACAGCTATGATCTATGATACAAATTACAGATGCACACCAAAATACAATAAACCTTGGAGCAATAAAAAACGAAAAGGTAGTTCATGTCTCCAGGTTCCAGGTTCCTCAACAATTACAACTTACAAATCAAGTACTACACAATAAAGAGTTTACAATGACCACAGTGCACAGTAAAAACTACAAATCACTGTATTCGGTATTCGGTATTACGTAATACATGGTTGGCGCATTGTGTTATGTATGATGTAAAATACACAAGCTAGAAACTATGGATAAGAATTTTTATTTCCATGGTCTTCTTCTTCTTCCTCCTTTTCCTTCTCACCCTCTTCTGCATTCTTGCTCCGTGTTCATCTTGTCTTGTTTTGGAGGGGAGAGAAAAGAAGAAGGACATGAAAAAAAAATTATTATTCAAATTCTGGACGCATCTTCATGCATATCCATACTACTATTTTACATATAATTTACATCTACAATCTTCAATCTACAATCTACACATTACACATGTATGTCTAACGTCTTATGTTTAAAGTCTACAGGGCTGATTCAGACAGGCATGCAGGAAAGCAGGCAACATTCGTTTTTTTGTCTTGTTTTGTTTTGAATCTTAAATCTCGAATCTAGAATCTTGAACTCTCTCGGACCACAGACACACATTAAACACAAGCCAAGCCAAACCAAACCAAATGAAGCCAACCAGAAGTCGTTTGTAGTTTGTAGTTTGTATATGCAATACACATTAATTGTTGATGTATGGACAAGAAATGTAGTTCCAAGATATTCAATGTTGTGTATTGTGTAGTCATGACATGCACGCACCATGCACCTTGGCATGGAGGATGGAGAAAGAAGGAAGGAAAAGTATGCATACTGTAAAATGTGTTGGTGTAGGTAATATCTTTTCGTCTTTTCTCTAGTCTCTAGTGTCTAGTCATTACAGTAGTCAGTAGTCAGTAGACAGGAGTTTTGGTTGTGGTTAGTGCTAGTCATACGTAATGTACGCTGTATTTCACATTTTGTAATGTGCATATATTAAAACTATTCCACTGTCGATTGTAGATTGTAGGTTGTAGATTGTAGATACAATTTACAATATACAATATACGTACATTTATATTTATACAATGGAAAAGAAGAAGAAAGGAGAAAAATGTAGAGAAAAAGTGTTCTTCTCTGGCTCGTTGATTATGGTGGGCGGTGAAGGAGGTGAAGAATGAATAGAATAATACAAGAATAAACGGAGATGGTAGATGGTCAAGGTAAAAATGATCAAGTGAGTCCATGTCCACCACCACGTGATTATTGTTCGAAGGAAATGAGTTGCCTCTTCTGTTTCTACTTCTATTTCCATGTCTATGGCTCATTCTTATCTTGTTGTTTTCTATTCTATGTATATTCTTTTTTTTCTATCGTCTATCGTCTATTCGTCGAATCTCCACGTCGTTTTCTTGTCCCGTTATTCCTTATGTTCTTGCTGGATAGCCGGCCGGCTGGCTGCATGGCTCGCAGGCTGACTGGCTATACGTACACTATACACTATCTTCATTCTTCATACATACATACAGACAGACATACATATATACAGTAGGATTTTAATAGTCACGAAATTCTAGATGAAGCATGGACATGATGAAAGTCCAAAACTGCATCGCCTCCATATGAAGCCGGTCTGAATGGATGGATGGAAGAAATACACATGGAAAAAAAAGAAACAGTATTAGTTGTACTACGCATCAAGTAGCCAGAGCCAGTTGCCGGTTGCCAGACACAGGTATATTTGTAGACAAACAGATAAGTCACTTGCTTCACAATTTAACTTGACTCAAAACATTACACAACCCACAAGACTTTCTGACGTGACAGACTCTTCTACACTTATTGACCATATTTACACTGACTCTTATTTTAATAATAATTATTCTGGAACTTTGAATTTGACAAATTCTGACCACAAAGCTACATATCTTATAAAACACCATAATTTACCTAAAGTTCCTCCACAAACTATTACTATTCGTAAATATCATGACATTGACACTGAAAAATTGACAGATGACATAATTTCCCTTGATTGGCTTCCCATTCAAAATTTTAACAACCCCACTGACGCACTTACTTTTTTTCAATCCACAATCAC
>JAQGBH010000646.1:0-45589 GCA_034698265.1 Sminthurinus aureus
TCCTTTCAAGGAAATCAAAAGATTTTTGTGTCTACATAGAAGTATCCTTGCTAAACTAAACTATTCAGAGTTTCTGTTTCCAGAGTATGTACAATAGGAAAAAAATACCCATGTAAATGGAAACATAGAGGACAATAACACGATATAAAATCCTGCGTCGCCTTCATATTCTATTTACCATTTACTATTTGCTCACTAATTTTAGTTTCAACTCAAGTCTCCAGTTTACTAAACCAATTTAAAGGAGAAACACCAGAAAAACGTCCGAAAGTTGAACCAATTGTGTTTATATGGATCATCATGTAATTTTTCCTCCATCACGCGTTTTTGTCCTACCACTCACCAAGTGCTACTAAATACATGAAATACAATAAAAATGGAATGGAAAAAAGAAGAAGAAGAGTTTTGCAACATATGAAAAGCTATAGATTTCTCCTCTTTGTACAATATAGAATTTCCAATAGACATTAGACACAGAAAGTGTTTCGTGCTTCTTGTCTTCATTTATAAAATAAAATGAAATGAAATAAAAGTGTACGGTTAAAAACTTATAAACTTTGCAGTTTATCTGTCTGTGTCTCTGTATGGTTACGGAAGAGGATCACGTTGACGCTACTAATATTACCTATACACTAATAATAATAATAATACAACAACAAACATTGTACACTGTACATTGCAATAATGCAATCAGAACCTCGGGAGTTTTGCTCTGAGATTTTAGAAAGATAACATAACGGAGCATAACATAACAAAACAAAACAAAACACAGACTGTGTGTCTGTGTGTATCTAGTTGCCACCAAGGAAGAAGAGAATAGAGAAATAGGAGGAACACAGAACTCCCGGTAGTTTTGCAATTGCAGTCACGATAAACCACAGAGTGACATGTAATAGGTCGTAGTTTTCCATTATTTTCATTATTTTCCAATATTTACGCAAGCTGATTAAATGCTCAAAATCCTGCACGTGCCAAAACAATAGCAAATAAACTACTCCATTTGCTGGGTCCGTATTCTGTGCCCGCAGCTTCCCTCTCTCTCATCTCTCCTCTCCTTTACTTCTTCATAATACGTACACATTTAGTGTATATGAAACACTTTCCAGTTCCAGTTTGAGTTTAGTTGTAGTTTGTAGAATTCCAGATTCACTTTTCTCTGTGCTCTGTCTGTTGTGTGGATTAGGACGGGCTATCTTGCGTACATTTTATATTGTCTAATATCTCCAAACCAAGAGTTATCATGTATCCATATCCACTACACTGCGATGAGTACATACTACATACCTTCTGCATTCTGCATGTACAATGTACATCTACTTTCCAACATTCTGAAGAATTTCCATTTCCACGGACATTCTAAAATCCAGTTAATACACATGCAGAGCACAACAGTAATAGCAGGAACAACAAGAGTAACAACAACAACAACAACCCAAAATCTACTACATACCATAAAAACTGTAGAGAACTGTAATAAAAACGAGGTGCTCTGGCTTTGAAATGAAGTAGCAATTCCCGTTTCTTCCTATGACCTTTTTGTATGCTCAATGCTCAATTCTCATGTTTGCTCTTTCTCTTGTTTAGTTTACTTTTTCCTCCTTCCTCTCTCAACTCTCAATGTATACAAAACACAAACTTGGATGCGGATATAGATATAGATATATTGAATCTATATAGAAAGAGTCAGAGTCAGAGCCAAAGTCGGTTAATAACTAAAATTAGTACAATGTACATTTTACACATGTAACTACAACGGAGTTAAAAATGAAACTAAAAAAATATTTGCCCTTCTCCCATTTTCAAATAGAGGCCATAAATAATTTCCTCTTTTTAATGGACAATATTTTGGTGAAATAGGTAAAATAAAATATCACGGTGGTGCAGAATTACAAATGCTTTGACGGGGGATTAAAACAGTAGGAAAAAGACTGTAAAAACAGTAATAGTAAATAAAAATAGTGCTGCAGATATCATCACACACCGCTCACTGCACCATATTCACTTGTCATATTTTAAATTATTCATTACTATTTTCATGAGATTTACCTACGTAAATGTGGAAAAAAACACGAGTCATTTACATTTGTATAGAAAATTGACTTTAAAAGTTTACAATTTACATTTTCTGCTTTACAGTTTACATCTTGATGAGAGAAATAAAAGCAAAGAGCTTTAAAATAAATTGAAATGGTTCTCGTGTCCAGTTTTTACTTTCCCCGGGAATGATAATAATAATAATAATAATAATAATGATAATTATTATTATTTGACATTTGGCATTGAACGGTGAAACGTGTTGAAAATTGGAAAACATTTTGGATTCAGTTACTCTTGACTTGTGACAAATTACAAGGAGAAATTTGAATCCAGTTCACATGCATATTAAAATGTCCAGAATCCAGAACCTTCAACTTGATGTGGAATGTGTAACAATTTGTGTAGGCTTTAAAAAATTTAGATATAAGCAGATACTATATGCATATGCAGAAAACGCTCTGCCTCGTCTCGTCTTGGGAAGTATATAGTTAATTGTTCTGTCCATTAGTTGTTATGCATTGCCCACGTCATTCAATTCAGTCGAGATGGTGTGTGTGTGTATGTGTGTGTTCAAAGAGGAGAAAGAAAGATTACAGGGAAAGTGACTGTGGAACCGGAGAGGAAAATTATTGTGCATTCAGGCATTTTACGTCCGTACATCCATTCCCTGGAAAGAGTAAAGACACCATCACAGGGACAGAGCCTTTCATAGTCTTTGAACTACATCTTTTGCATACGACACAGTTGAACGAGTACACAAAAGTACGGAGGACGGACTCTCCATTCTCCATTCATTAGCAGCCCTTGCATGTCTACCACAGAACTACACACACGGAACTACAGCTACGACGTACAATGTCAACGGAAAACGGAGGTATTGCACAAAAAATTATCAAGGGTGATTTACCTCGTCACATTCCGTCTCTTTGGTTCTCTCCAATCCAATCGCCACTATTTATAGGTTTTTCGAGGAAAGTCTTATACAGGGAACAACCATTCCAGAATTTTTGACATTTAAAAAAAAATGAAAACTTTAAGATTTTTCAAAAATCTAAATCAAGTTTCAAGGGCTATAAGAAATATTTTGAAAATCAAAAAAATGCATTAATATTACAAAGTTTACACTATTTTCATTTGCATACATCAAGTTTTGGATGAAGAAATGGATTTGGATTTGGATTCTCATCATTAAAGAAGTTTCCAGAATACAGAACACATCACCGTGAATTACAATCATGCATTTTCTATTCCAGTTGCCAAACACAAACAAGACAGGCGTAAGGCTTATGTAATATATACATGCAGAGGATGTACATTGTACATTGTACATCAACTTTAGAGCGCATTTCACGCGGAGTACAAGAAAAAGAAGAATAAGAAGAAGACGCTGGAACGGTGATGGTTGTGTATTGTGTAGCGGAGGGAATTTGCATACATAGTCAAGTTTTGGTGGTGGAGTAGTACGGAAAGTTGTAACAACATTACGACATAACGATGAGATAATTTTATAGATAATTAGTCCCTCGTCTTCATTCCCAGTCCACTTTTTAATCTTGGCTTCATGATAGCTGTCGACAAACTATGTAACACGTACTTGCTCTTGTTCCTCCTCCCATCACCACCATCATCATCATCATCATGGAGGCCAAATTAAACAACAAGAAAACAAACTTTAACTTGTAAACTAACACACCATCTAAACATGGTCTAATATCTAACATGTATAAAATGTAAAATGATATACATATTTCATGCCCCATGCACAATGCACAGTGTACAGGGGATATTCACAAGTAAGAGTGTGTAACTGTATTTATATGGACATTGGACATGATACGATATTCATATAAGATATAAACGAGTTGGTAAAAATACAATTAAAAAATCTCCAGCCCTCTTTTGGTTTTTTTTCTCGTAAATTTTGATCTCCATATCATTTTATGTAATATGATTCCGAGTCCCTTTTTAAATTCATCATAAACTCAGCCAGAAATTAGACATAGACACCCAAAGTCTGTCTGTATGTATACAGAATACATTGAAATTTGAAATTTGAAATATGACACTCAAAATTCTTGTAGAATGATGCATAAAATGTAAAATGTTAAACTTTAAAGGTGCAGTGTAAAACCCGGACAAGTGGTTTACTAAGTAAAATTCAAATTCAAATTATGTAGAGAAATTAATCATCACATCTCAATCTCAATATAACACACTCACTCCAGTCACTCACTCTAAGAAAATAAAGTGGTGTATGCATAATGCATAATGTACACATGACAATCTCATTTTAAAATATATGACAATCACCAACAGTGTACAGTGTACAGTGTAGAGTCTCGACTGTAGAGTGTACACATAGTTTACGTGTGGAAAAAGGCAAGTAATCATTCTGTCACGTCAGAAATATGAACGTGTAAACAGTAAACAGTAAACACACATATCGATCTTTGTTTACTCACAAATATCTCCATTCTTCATCATATCATAATATAACATGCATCAGGATCGTGCGTCCACATCCACATCTTTCTCTTCTAATTAAATTTACTGTTCAAAAACTTAAAACTGACGCTTAAACTGAAGTCCAGTCCACTTCCGTTCAGTTCAGTCAACTAAATATTAAATAAATAGTAGTGGAGCTCAACGAGTACTGAATAAGAAACTGAGCACACGCAACAACACAAAGAACTTATTCATTCATCTTGCATATAAAATTTTGATGACTGAGTTTACAATTTAGAATTTAGCAAACAATTAATACTTGATGAAGCCTTGTAGAGACAAGAGATATAAAGCCAAGGTGAGAATGAGACGGAACTATCACTTTGAAGACAGGCGGAACCTTGTTTCCTCCTTCTTCGTCATATTTCATGTACCTACTTTTATGCTTGAATATTGAGTATGATTTTATAACATCATACATTAAACTTAACATGTATTTCATGTTTCATGACTACGTAAACGAAAATGAAAACAGTCGAGATATTAATAGATTTGATAAAGTGAATGTAATACGGAATCGCATGATTGGACAAAGTTGTACATTTGTTTTATGAAGGGAAGAGGAAGGATTGTAATTCTTTACAATCATGTTTCAGATTAAAAGTACACAGATAGAAATATAGAAATAATGAATGATGAGAGATGAGTTTTTTGGGTTTATAGATATAAAAGTGTGTAGAATGTGGAAATTGGTGTAGACTTGTGTATAAACACAGAAACTGACTCTTTGCTCACTCTCTCTCATTCTGCCACTGTACAGGAAAGAAAGAAATATGACTATTACACAGAGAGAACACGGTTTTCAATGTTCAGTGCTCCTCTACAGTCTACAGTAGTTGGTTGTAGCATGTAGAATGTGGACGTTACATGAGCTAATATATGTAGAGTATGTACATGGGAATGGAGACTAGAGCGGAGAGGAACTACTGAAAGGAAGGAACGGAGGAACGAAATGAGTGGAAGCCATAACCCTAAGCCAATAGCCACGAGCCCCAGGACTATTTATTTTCTACTCTCTCATTACTCGACGTCAAAGGATGGTGCTTAACATTCATTAATTTATCCAAAACCACAAATTTTAATTATTTTGCCACTCTGTTTTTCCTTCAATATTTGCATTCTCTCTCTCCCTCTCTCTCTCTCTCTGCACACAAACACACACATATATACAATATTCACACATGTACGTACGTTTCTCTATAGTCTACAGTCTATTTAAATTCATACTAAACTGTTCGACACAAGATACATGTGGAATGATACACATGATACCTGTCCTATGCTTCAAGTCTTCAAGCTTCAAGTTTCTACCTTCAATCATCAATTTAAAAGGACGTGCAAATCCCCTGTCTCTTCATAGTTCTCCAAAGTCCAAAGATATAGTTATCGTCATGCATAATAGTTACAATGTAAATATTATATTTACATATCGATTTAGTATAAAAAGTTGTGTCCTATACGCAATTCGGAATATATGCATCGTGTATATTGTATATATCCAAAGGTAAAAGTATGCTTATCAATGGATTTTTAATAATATCATGTAATAAATAATTATACTACATAATTTTCTCGACAACAAACTCTCCCTTCAAACCCCTAATAATAAGTAAATACATACACACACCACAGCGACAGTTGCTTCTATTTACACATACCACATACCCAATACATTAATACATACAAATAAATTCCACACTAAACTCATAAAAATCCGTACCTTCAACTTTACAATAGCACCACACAATACACAATACAAGTCACTGTGTATGCACAATGCACAAAGCATGAACGTAGATAATTGTAACGAGTATAGAACTGGCAGAAAACCAGACCAATCTTCTCTCTCTCTCTCTGCGACTTTGAATGTGTATCAATAATAATGATAATGATAATGAAAAAGTTCATGTTCATGTTCATGTTCGATAGATCAAGATTCAAGATACTCTTGCGAATTACATGTGCGTCTTTGAGTGTGTATTGTAGACTGTATAGAGCTGTAACGAGAAACTTTAGAACTTGACTTGTTTCTTGTTGCAATAACCAAGCACCTTTTCAATTTTCAATAGTCAATATATGAATCCAACAAAAAAATAATGAAAAGTGAATTAATATGGATCCATTCCAACTTCCACAACTTCTATGTAGATGAATAAAGGACAATGAAAAAAGTGTAGTGACAAATTTACAGAGCAAGAGACGGTCACAAGTCTCAACTCTCTAATGATTCACGTTTCCAAGTCACTGCCTCAGTCTGTAATCTTGCGACAACCACAATACACAAATTGTATACGGAAGGATACAGATGCACAGGTAAATGGTAAATCTGGTGATGGAATACCAACAAGAAAAAACTTGTGCATTGACAAATGATGCAATAATGAATAATCTATTGACTATTGATAAAATGACGATTTCTGCATTGTACATTTAATGATCTCATGTATTTTCAGATTATTTGCATAGAAAATCCCAAGAATTTTTCCATACGCTAATAATAATTATTATCATTATTATAATACATCATCATTTTTCTCATCATATTGCTCAATTACTACAAAACTTTAGTACACTTTACAAGCTACAAGAAATTAAAACGTACAAGTACAAAAAATTTAAAAGGCAGATAACAAGTATCAAATCAATCCAGTATCGAGTACATTAAACTCCAAAGTATCAAATGGTAATGAGTAAAGAAAGGAAGAGAGCAACTATGACGCGATACATAAAAGTTACATGTTATTGATTCCGTATTCTGTATTGTGTACACTTTAGACTTGAGATTGGAGCCAAGGTAGAACGTGTACAAAATGTTCTGTTCCGTTGATGATACATGAATAATCAAGGGCCAACCATATATAATGCATATTTTAGCATGGAGAATCCCTCAAAGAAGACGGCAGTTATACCGCCAAACTAACTACAATCTAGAATCTACGTACACACGACCCATGTACAATAACGAATCATTGTGACTCTGTGAGTTGAAATTGAGCTAGATTTAGATTTAGAGTTAGACCTCAGAAGCAGATGCTTCATGCTAGATGCTAGATATATGTATTTGGTATTTGGTTGGATAAAAAACTGCAGATGATATAAAATGATAGAGCATCCAAATAGATCTCGATATCAAGGATTCAACATTCAACCAGAAGAAAATACATTATTGGCATCATTATAATAAGGTTCACTTCAATATGTGTTTGTTTGAGTAACGTCAAACCAAGCCAAGTCAAGTCAAGTAAATATTGCACATAGAATACAGAATACAGAACATAGATTCGCGAACATGGTACATGTAGAAAAATAAATTGATTCCCTGTATAAAAGTACATCCAAATTCCAAAATCCATTATGTACATACATTACAAGTCGTAATAGTATCATGATCATCAACTACATTATTTATGCTCCATCTAAACTCTAAACTCAGGGTAACAATATCTATAATATCAGCCCATATGTATCCACCATCTACTATCTACATATTTATATTTATATCTGTATCTAGTGGAGAACAAAATGCGCAAAAAAAGCTCAACTTTTTGCCTTTCCTCGATCCTCTTGTACACAAATATAAATATCTCCCTTTTTTTCTCCTGTCTCTCAATTCTCAATTCTCAATCTCCCTTACAACTTACAGCTTATAATACCAACATGAACATGATGGCCCACTTTCTTATTTTTCTCTACCCACTTCCGTTACAAGATGACGATGACGAGGATGAAGAAGAAAGGAAGAAAAAAATCAATTACACAAGAATCAATCAAGCGTCTGAAATAATCTACACGGATGTACACATTTTACACTTTTTTCAATAGCCTTAACTCATCACAACCTGAAACTTTACATTGTATGTATTTCTATTTGTATTTGTTTGGTTGTATAACAATCACCATTATCTCTACAGTCTGACTGCACTTAAGTTTAGTGTGTAGTTTAGTGCATGCCTTGCAAATTTCTTTCAAAAGTCTTTTGTTCCCTCAAAATCCCCTTACAATTGTACAATGCACACGTATTATACGAGAATATTAATAACAGGTATTTTTATTTGTAGTCTATGAATAAACCATTTATTTACAAAGTAATACAAACAAAATGAAGATGAACTTTTGGAGCTGTTAATACAACATCTGTATTTAGCAAAGTTCTCTTGCCATTGATATTTTTATTTGCAAGTTGTATCCGTCTCCAGTCTACACTAAATTCACATAGAAGAAATGAGGAAAAAGTGTACACACTGTTCATTTTTTTCCTATAAGAATTTTCAAAAAGATGTCGATAAGAAACTGAAATATATACAAGTATAATATAGATTACAAGTGGAAGTGTACACTTTTCTACAGGGGTTTTCTATCCAGGATCCAGTATTATACATAATACGCTAGACACTAGACACTGCTGTGCTGTGTACATTAGTACTTGTATCAGTATTAATATTAGAAAATCTCGTTGGGTGGGCAAAATCATTATGAGGTTGATTATCATTTATGCAAGTACTAAAACTCCAAAGCAAAGATTCAACTTCTCATTAAAATTTTCCAATTTAATTTGGTATGCCTTGTGTTTGTGCATTTATGACCGTACGCTGTACATTGTACATATGCACGTGAATACATACCTCATACCTTAACTGTACACTTTACACTGTACGCTGTGCACCTATAGTTAGCTCACAATAAGTATGCATGAACATTGAACATATTCATACCCCCAGAATACTCAGCGTATCTCCTTGAGACATGAACACACAAAATCACCATTAGACAACAAAGGGAAAAACACCATCTAGTTTCTAGTTTCCAGTTTTTCAGTGTATGAATGGATGTATCAGAATCTAGAACCTAGAATCCAAAATCCGAAATCTACATTTTTATTTAACAATAAAGCGGAAAAAAGTTTAGTACAAAGTCAAAGCAAGTAGGGTAAAGTAAAGTAAAGTAAATGAAAATATAAAAAAATACAAAGAGTTCATGCAAATAAATGACTTTTTGTCTTAGGAAAATGTGCAGTTCATTTTAATAAATGAGGGAAAGACAAAGCTCTGAAATGGTTCCATAAGTCTCTCTGGATTGTTATGTACCAGACGAAGACGATGAACAAGAATGGATTTAGTCCACTGGATTATACAGTAAAATACGGAAAGTAAAGTAAAGCAAAGTAAAGTAGAGAACAGAAGAGTAGAGAAGAAAAGAGAAGACAGGGTGAAACAGATGTACGAGTAGAAAGAGGAAGAGAAGGAGCTTCATCCTTTCTCATCAAGACTCACACACAGAGACAAACAGAGAGAGTGAGAGAGAGGATATACAAAGAGTACAATATTATATTTATAATACAAACAGAATAAACCATTTATTCTACATGGTACAATACAAAATAGAGTAGAATCCAAAGATCCTCTTCCTTTCTTTTTCTCCAGGAACCAGAGCAGAAGAGCAGAAGAACAGAAGAAAAGGAGGAGACTAAGACGAAGCGTTGAAAAGTGTTAGATTAAGTTAACTTTATGCGTAAACGTACGTGTATGTATGAATATGGAGCGAGACATGCACCGTACACTGTACATTTAACAGGAGGAAACTATAGGTACAGGAAAAGACTCAAGTTGACACTAACGTTCCTCCTAGGTAAATACATTGTAGGAATTAAATATAACTTATGTGAATACTGAATGGTGGATCCAGATAGATAGAGATAGAGCTTGTTGGCTTCACCTTAACTCTGGAGTCTATCAATGGATCCTGAATGCTGGATACTGGATAGACAGTAGACACCAGACACATTCATTTATATCTCTACAGGACAAGATAGGCGCAGATAGATGGATAGACAGATATGCACACGATGTGTGTTATGTTTATCAAGAAATAGCTACAAGCTCCAGGATTAGAAGTCAGTCCTGATGATCAGTAATCCAAAAGATTAGCATCTATGTCTATGTAAAAATCTTCCGCTTAAGACAGAACAAAAACGGAAAAAACTTGGTCTTTTTCTTCCTCCTCCTCATCTCTTTCTACTTTTCCTTCAAACTTGAACCAAGAACGAAGCAGTTACGAGTTACGAAGCTGGGCTCCCCCCGAAAAAAATCGATGGATTCTCTCGAAACAATTTACATAAGAAATTCGTTCTCTATTTTAAAGCTCCACTAGTTTTTTTTTCCTCGTTGACTTTTTCTTCCCTAAATACAAAAGATCGATTTTGCTCCAACGTTTACTTTTGCTTTTACTTTTTTTCATCTAATCCTCATTGCTTGTCTTAACATGGACAAATACATACTACATACACACAATGTTAATAATAGCTCTTCTTCTCTCCCTCATCTCATCATAATATGGATATGTACAAGGAAAAATCATTTTCCTCCCATCTATTCCCAGATGACGTACTGTACTCTACTCTACTCCACTGTACTGTCCAACTTTATTGCAACAATACAGTTTAATTGTAATTATTTACCCAGAAAATTACTTCGTATTCAATCACCTCCGCCCATTTCCATTCATAATCAAAATATCAAACAAGATTGACGTCATTGAGGAATGACAAATGACAAATCATAAGTAAATGCACAGAACATGTGGAAATGTGCACAGAAAATAGAAATATGTACTCGACTTGTCAAAAGATTTGCCTGGAAGGTCGTGCATAGAAAATATTATGCTATTCCTTCTTTTTTCGACTTCTCCAATGTTTTTGGTGCATATCTTTTGTGCACTGCACCGCATAGTCCAAAGTCAAAAGTTGAATAGAAAACTCAAAAAACATTAGACAAATACTACAAGTTTACAAAGGAGAGGAAACAGGCCGAATACCGAATACCGAAACTCAAACTGGAAAAATATTGGAGCAAATACTTTATATATTTTACCATCTGCATAAATGGCAAGCGAGGAAAATGAAAGTCATCATATTCGTCTCACGTACCGAACTAGATTCGATTTCCCTTTTACAAAGTAGCCTGTGCCTTGCTCATTCCCACTCACACATGCATTCGAAATGCGAATATCTCACATAAAACGATAAACTTTATACATCAACAATGCAAAATGTATTACGGATTATTCTAAATTCCATGTTCAGTGTGCAAAATACAAAATACAAAATACAAAACATGGAAACAAGTCTGTTCAAAGTTTGGGGTTAGTCAATGCCAATACCATTATTTCAGATTCCAGATTCCAGATTGAAAAATCAAATAAACAGGGAACAATTTGTTGGACCATTTATCTACAATTCTAGTCCATTTTATTCCTGAACTTTGTACTCGTATTTTTCTTTCCCTAATGTCTACTGCGTTTTGGGCACAAGTCTTTTGTGTTTTATTTATTTTCTGCATTTCGTATTTTGTATTTACTATTTACATTGTAGATTCTACTAGATTGCGATTCTCTGGAACTTGTGCCATGACTAACTGCCAAACACCAAATACCAAACACAAACTATAAAATACAAAAGTATGTGTAAACCTGGTACAACCAATCACAGCCTCGGCTGTGTTTTTAAACCGTTGAACAAAATAATATTAATATTGTGACACATCCTTAACACGCTGCATCGGGGACCATAACAAATACTAAGAAGAATTTAAAAAAAAACAAGATACTAATGCCGAAATTTAAACGTAGATTTAATATATTATTATTATATTACAACTTAGCAAGAGTGAAAATAACAACACAATAGCAGCGAAATTAAACTACATGCTAAAAGATGAATCAGTTCAAGTGTCAATGACTTGCTTTTCCATGAACAAAAACGTTTAGCTTTTTTAATACGTCATATTTACAGTGTACAGTGTACACAGAGAAGAGATGCCAGTAAGTGAGAACAGGAACAGGAACATGCTGCATAATAATAATACTACTAATAATAATATGCTTTGCACATTTGTATTACCAACTATTTTGAATAGCAAAAAACATGTGCTCAAATCATTTTCGAGGCCTCTCTGCTCTCTATTTTTCACCGCTGAAGAGTTTGCAGCTCTGTATTTTGTATTCTGTATTTAATATTAGAATTTCATTAGAAGAAAAAAAACTAATTGCGTAGCTCCTTCGATTATTTCATATCCATATCCATATCGTTGCCGTGAATACTACATAAAATTACATTGGGCTAAAACGTAGGATCGGTATAAATCGCTACGTACATTATTCAAAAGGCATAGAAGACCAGAGAAAAACTAGAGACTGCGTATGTAAATATTCAAAGGGCACCATAAAATAACATGCATGTGTGTGTGTGTTGGATATTAGACATTAGTAGATAAAAAGAAAGAGCAACTGAACTGAATTTTGAATGCAATATTGGAGCATTTGTCTATTTTATGTACTATGTTTATACATGTGTGTCGTAACTTTATTTGAGGGTAGAAAACAAAACTGCAGCTGGGACTAGCAGGCTTTTCATTTACCATTTACCATACATTCACAATTCACATGGATTATATTATGTTGGATGCTACTATATCCTGCTGTACATGTTATTATTATTATGTGTGGGGCCAAGTTGGAAGGAAAACGTGCAGAACTAGGAACTCGGAACTAGAAACTAGCATATGGCAGGTGTGTAGAGTGTAGTGTGTTGTGTGTACATGACGATCGATTCAGAATTCAGAATTAATAAATACACATGCTACAATTTTACTATAAATATCGTCCACTGCATAACATCTCCTATATTATGGGTTATAGATAGACTCGAGAGAAAAATCTTTTCTTCCTTTACCTTTACATGTAGAAAATATTACTTTTCCTCCTCATGATATAATATTATATGAGCATGTATACGTTATACCTATAATATTATTATATTATGAATTATAAGCAGAGCAATATCAAAACTGAGCTGAGCTGAAAATACAATATCACATGATAATATAATAAAAAGTGAACTCTCCTAAACATTAAACATTGATGCAATATATCGAACAAGTCAAGTCAATATTCAAGTTTTATGACTATGTATCTTCACTTTACTCTTTTGTCTTTTATATCCCTTTACTGCACATTACATGTTACACATGACGCGTAGAGATAAGACGAGACAACATGACAAACTTGTTTTTCTATTTCTTATATGTACATTGTGCACTGTCTCCTTCCTATAGTTGTGTGGATGTACCAAAAGGTATTTTGTCCTTTGGAAAATCAAGTATATAGAATATAACATAATATATAACGAACCACAGTTTTCTTGCATATCTTTAATCTATATCAAAAGGGAAATTACTTTCCATTCAATATTTGCAGTACAACATCAAGCTGAGAGTAACATGATTTAAATCATTAATACCAGAATCTAGAATCTAGAATCTACAACTAAATGAAATTTAAATGTGTCTGACTCTTTATGAAAAATCTGTGGCTGAAGTTGTCAATGATGATATAAAGATGTTCAAATTATTTACTTGATGCAGATCTTCATGCATCTCAAATCTCAAAATAGAAAATGCTCATGACCGGAATAAGAGAGAGAGAGAGAGAGAGTCAAACTATTAGCGCTTCAAAAATGTGTCACTTTTCCTACAGCTTTTAATTATACATTTTGAAAACAGTACATGGTTTAAGATGGGTGCATCCTCACATCACAACATACCATGTCATATCACATGACTTGATCCATCTAATCTAATTTAATCACTACATAAAAACCACACGATACACGATACATTTCAGCACTCTGCACTCTGTCTTTAACTGTAACGGTAAGTGCAACTAGAACAATAAACCAACGTATCAAGAATCAACATTACTTTTACAATTGAACATATCATATTTTCCTGACAAAAAACTTGTGTATATCAGTCTAAAAGTCTATGTACATATGTGAAGAGCACAACTGGTGACAATTACTTGAGACTCGGATAATTACTCCAAGAATCTCTACGCATTCATTAATATTGTAATAATAACAATAATAATAAAAACAGTAAATAAACATCTCATTACTCATTACGCATCTCTTTGTCAAATATTAAATAGACAAGTAAAAAGTAGAGACATAAAAATCGACAGTTGAACTTGTGGCTCAAAACATAAAGATTGAAGAGCCAAGATGAAACTCGGAAGATTTTCTCTACGTCACAATTCACAATCATAGCACAACTCAAAGCTCAACTATTAAAACTACAAACTATGCAAAAAATGAAAACTGATGAATGACCTGATAGTAATAAAAGGGATCAGGACATGAAGAGACAACGTCCAACAACCATCAACATTATTAATTAAGCTGCAATTAAAATCTCCTTTCAAATTGTACCAAAAAAATGATGGAAATATGTGAGAGTGAGAACTAGATCTTACTTTACTATTTTTGACAGCGTCATCACAATAATGATAATAATGAGAATGAGAATAATAATAATAATAGTTGTTATTACCACCATCATTATGATTTAGAAAGAAGAGTTTTTTAGACTGTTTCAAGTCTCCATTGAAGAACACGATACACGATGTATATATATTATTTACGTCTGTGCATTTTACAGTGGGAATGTGTGTTAGTTCTAATAATAGTTGCCTTTGAATAATCTGTACTACTTTACATACATTTACTTTTAGGTTATATACGAATATTATATTATATTATGGTATATGGTACATTGGTACATGTGTGAAAAGGATAGGAAATTCATCATTGTAAATAAAAATGTTTAGACTCATCATTGTAAGAAAATGAGAGAAGGAAGACAAGACATCTCGCAGTATTTTATATTGTGCATGTTGTATGATGTATTATCTCAAGCCTCTAGTCTCAAGTCTCAACTCTCAAGTGTTACTATCAGCTCAACAAATACAAAATAAAAGTTTGCTCCATGCTCCGCTTCATAGTTACAATTATAAGAAAACGTAACAAATGAGAAAATGAGCTGCACAGGTTTAAAATAGATGGCTTACGTTTTCCTCTATTTTTGACAAAATGCATGCAAATGTATCTACAATCTACATGTATAAGGTATAACCACACTGCGTGTAGATTGTAGATTCTACTCTGCACTCTTCACAGCACTTTGTACTTTGTACATTGCTCACGGTGTATAATGCATAACATGTTTTTTTTCAAATCCTGTTAGTAAAACCATGTGACGCTGGTAGAGATATAGATGGAAATAGAATGTACATACTTGTATTTAAAAAAGTTATAAGAGACAATAATAACAACACACAACATAATATAAAATATGTATACCGCAAAACAGGAGCTTGACAAAGAAGAGGACAAAAAATTGTCCCATGTCAAATTTTAGCTTTCACTTTTCCTTTAAAAAAAATTACTCAGTCTCAAAAGTCTCACAATACACACACAACAGAAGAGAAGAGAACAGATTCACTGTACGTTGTACGTTGTGCATACTATTAAATACATATACATACGATAATTACATTTGCATTAATCATGAAACATGACGAAAAAAGTGCGTTGAAAAAGTAACGAACGACTCCTGCAGTCACTCCATAATGGCTTTTCATTCTCAATTCTCAATGGAAAAAATTAACATTAATATATTATAGTCAATAATGAGGATAATGCTAATACATTACAGAGCACAGAAACGAGATTCTAGATCCTACAAGCTACAAGCTGTGGAAACACGTGTTATGTATGAAATATACAATGTAAAATCTTCCGTGTTATACATTATACAAGTTACACGTCTTATCTACATTCTTCATACATTCAAAGTACATGCTGAAAAATGTCATTTTAATTCTGATCACAACGACACACACACACACAAAGAGAGAGAAAAAAACTGAGGGAAATCACCTGTAAATGAAAATATCTTGAGGTGTTAATTTGGTTTCAGTGCAAAAAATAGCAAGTTTACAATTTACAATTTACTCTTGGCTTCAATATTTCCATGGTACGTTTTCTCTCTGGTGGTGTCTAATTTTAATATGTAGATTTTGTATTGTACCAAAATGTAAATACATTGCGTTTTCTCTACTTCTTGTTACACATTTTGACTATTTTGTTTTTTGCCACATTCAGAATTCATAAAAAAAAAGGACCGAGGAAGAATCGCTAATTGCAATCTGCTCACGTAAAATTTTAATATACTTTTAATACTCTTTTTAGAGTTCGCCGACTTCGTACATCCAAATCCACATCCACGTCGCACATTGAACGTTGAACATTGTAACTCGTACACAAAATCTTACTCGAGTTGCTCATTTTCCTTCTGGTACATACAAAATACAAAATACATGTCTCAATGCACAAAATATGTAATAAAAACATGAAGCGGATCTCTAAAAGTGTGAATATGATATAGTTTTATTTTGACAAAAAAATCTGTTACGTGAAAACTAATAAACACAATTTTGATAATCTGGCGTTTTATTCAAATTCAAAATTCAAATACATGCGAAACAAAACAGAGAGCGGAGAGGAGAGGAGAGAAGTTGGTGGAAAATGTACATTCGCCCTTCCCTTCTCTCATGTGTGTGAAATAAGAAATAAAAAAGTAGACAGAGTGCATAGTGCAGAAAAGGAGAAGAAGAAGAGAGGGAAACAGGTGCGAATGAAATGAAATGACCTATATGAAGAAAAACAGTGAAAATGAGAAATGTGAGGCTGGCTGGAAATTTATACGCTTCTCCGTCACATTTACGAACGTTTGTGTATGTGTGGAAAGTGTAAACTGGATTTTAGAATCTGTACGAGAAGAAATGAACATATTGATATTCCTATTGGTATATTGGTGAAGAGAAGAGAGAAGAGACAGATTCATCCAGACTTATTTATGCTCCATAATAAACTCTGTAGTCTCTACCGTCAAGCTGACATTGTCGAATGTACAAAAAGCATTCAACTCTGATAAATATAGAAATTTGTGCATATACAATATACAATATACTGCACGTGTAAAATCAAATAATGCTGACATTTCTCCATACTCCATACTGAATGCAACATACACAGAGCACAGAGTTGTAGTTATAGATGATTTCGTCAAGTATGAGAAAGTAATTTCAACAACTGTCAACTGTCGAGCAGTTCAAATATGATGAACCGGGACTGGGTTTTTCCTTGACGGTCTCTGCATTAATTTTGTTTCTTTCTCTCGCTCTCTCTCTGCCTTTTATTCTCTGAAAATGTCATATATTAATAGGAACAATTTTTCCTCGATAGAGGATTTATGTTTTCCCCTGCGTATAAACAATCACAGGTTATCCAATAACGTGAATTATTAGAGTGAGCATTTGATGGGGAAAAGTACAAGGCTTTTGTTCCAAGTACATTATGAAAACCACGCCGGTCCCTTGAATAGTGTGACCTTTTAAATACACTCTGATAAAACAGTTAACATTTATGACACACTACACTTATTTTAAGACCACCCTTTACGATTTACGATCGCTCCTCCAGGTTCTTTGAAATTCTACTCCACAAACAAAAACATTCTCAAATGTTCCCGGATGCATAATTAGTTTTTTGGGCTTTAATTTACTGTTACTGTGTAAATATCTAATTGAGGGACCTTGAGTCTTGAGAATTGAGAATTGGGAATTGAGAGTGATCCTTGATTTTTTCCGAGAATATTATAAAACGTGAAAAAACTCCCATTGGATCGAATCTCTCTCGCTCTAATCCGGAAAATTATCACAAGTTTTTTGTGTGTGTGACACATGATGCAGTTTTCTATTTTCTATACATATTTTATCTTTGCCCAGAAATGTCAAAGGAATTTTCATTTCTCGTAAATCTCTCAAGTTTAATTTGCACCACCGTTATTTGATAAAATGGAACAGTCTAAACGAATGGAGGATGTAGAATTTATATTTCCTATAGCAGAGCAGAGCAGAGAGAGAGAGATTGATCATTAGAGTCCTTATACACATGTACAGAAAAATGTGACTAGTTTTACACATGATACATTGTGGAGTGTGGAATGTAATGTAACGTGTTAGCAGTTCCCAGTTGCCAACGATGCCAACGAGGAAGGAGGAATGAGAAATGTTTTCAAATTTCAAATGCATGTTAGTTCTGCCTGTAAATCTCATTCTTCAAAAGTTCTAATGCATAGTAATTGCAAGTTCTTTAGTTACCATTTACAATTTGGGCTAGAAGGAACGATTATGTGACGTGGCAACAAAACAAAATGCCCACGGCCTTTTATACACTTGGTGTAATAGGAATGCATTAAACCATTAATGTTTTTTCCCTTCATTTTCATTCTCATGTGTTTAGTGTGTACCAACTCTTTTTTTTTAGTTTTCAAAACACTTTTCTTTCTCTAGTCTCTAGTCTTTTTCTCCTTCTGCTGCTTCCTCTTCCTCTTCTTTTGCCTTTGCCTCGTAGTAGATAGATTTTCACATGTTGGTTAAAACCAGCAAAAACGGTAATGACAAAAAGAGTCTGTTAACAACGAAAATTAAAATGTAGAAAAAATAATAAGAATCATGTATAAAATATCTCATGTAAAATCCAGAGTACAGTGTACAGATTAGTGTAATAGTAATAATGAACAACAAGAGTGAGAACAAGATGATGGTGACTAGAAAGAAGAAAGCCTATGGGAGTTTTTGTTCATTACATAAAAGTTGCTCCATCTTCTCCTCCGTCTTTTCGGATTTTGGATACTTGAAATCATTTCATTTCAACTGCGCATAATATAATATTTACTTGTAGTTTGTATTTTGCATATTTTATATTATTTATATTATCATCCCTATTTTTCGGGAAATACAACAAAAATTGAGATCCACAAATTGAGAAAAATTGAACAAGCACCAGAATATGAATTACGTTTTGGATTTTAGAATGAATCCCAATTTCCAATTTAGATTTAGATTTAGTTTTCTCTCTCTCTCTCTCTCGTTCTTTCCTCAACACAAGTACAATTTCCATTTTATTTTGCTTTTGATGCTGGACCAAAATATAGATGAACCTTTCCCCTTAAATTCCATCCCATTCCATGCACAAGGTTTTTCTACCAAGAAAACCAAAAAGAAGGAGACTGACTCAGCAAACTCAAAATTTCCTCACTCCTCTTCTCCTGTTTTCTCTTTTGTGGTTTTGCATGGATCTGAGATCTGAAAAGTCGGACTTGAGTTTTTGAATTTAACAAAGCCGAAACGGATTACATTAGTTGTTCTTTATTTCTTTCCTGGACTTTAATATGTCCATATTCCATATACTCTTGACTTTTTGCATATTATATACTTTCTATTCTACGGTATACATTGTATAATATTTCTCCTTCCTCATTTTCTTACACACAATACAAATACAAATACAAAATAAACAATACAACTTTGTAAAAGAAAAACAAGCTGACGTGAATACTTGGGGAAAATGTAGAAGAAGAAGACAAATATAGAGGAAATATTATCACAGGTACAATATGTACAAAAGATAAAAGATGCGCATAAAACAAGAGCAAGAGATGCTCCTCGGAATAAATATGATGAAAATTCTCTCCCTCCACACAAATACGTACAAATTCGGAATCCGAATAGAAATACAAATACAGACAAAACTATAAAAATATTTAATACATGATAAAATGTGAAACGGTCTATTTATGAATTTGACCATGCCTTGTTAACTATGGATGAATGTGGAGGACATGCTACGAAAATCAAGTATAGTCCGACACAATCCCAATTCACATGCACACATACAGTGACTGAAGGGAGAATAGTATGACTTTGAGTTTTAAATTTGAAATTAGAGGAGTATGAAGTATGAGCATGAGAGTCGGTGAGTTACGGTTCGTAGACAGATCTGTACATAGAAACTAGCTACCTTTTACTCCCAACAAAACTAAAGTCTAAAGTCCATAACTTTTATCGGATTTCATCAAATCAGCCAGTGAATATCAACAAGAAAGAAAAAAAACGCATTAGTGACCACATACATAAAACATGACTTCTGCAAGTTGTTGAATCCTCGTACAGTCCAACTTCTTTGGTTTGGTTTCGTTTGCCTTGGTTTTGGTTTGGTCCTCGTTTTCACTCCACAGTTTTTTTTTCACACTCTTCTTCTTTCTTTCTTTCTCGTGAAACTTTTTTCTTTCTGTCAGAGTTTTTTTTCTCTTTTTTCTCTCTCTCTTTTTGCTTTCGTTTACGTTTTCAGTGTCACTTTGGTTGGTTGGCTGTTTGGTCCGTTGAGTTGAGTTGAGCTGAGTGTTGAGTGAGAGAGTAGATAGAGTATATGATTGTGTTCGTGTTTGTGTATGGTCGATGTTCGTTAGCTACACATCCACATGTATACTTTTTCCTAGATGCTAGATTCTAAATGTTTACACAATATCTGTATAGTTATAGTTATGAGAATTGAGAATCACCGTAGTTATGTATTTGAATTCACTGAGAGAAAAAAAGTATAATATTAAAAGAGTAAAGGTAAAAATACGCCTTTATTCTTTCTCTTCTCTTGGTTTTGGTTTTATACTTTGAGTTAACACGTGAAAATATACTGTGAGGTGCTAAATCAGACACAAGTAGCTTCACGTAACCACACACCGTTTCTCTTTATGTATACAGTAGGTAGAGAGAATGTACGGAGTATTATACAATGTACACAGGATGATTCAAGGAGAGAAAAGTTTATCCGCAATCACCACAACTCTAAGATTTTCACTCGTATTGATATTATTTGAACTTTAACTTTTGCACAGAGTCAGACTCAGAGTCAGCGTCAAGAATCAAGAATCAAAGTCTGGAGAAAAGAGTAATAGTAATGGAGGTCCTCTATTTTCTATTTCTCAAATTCTCAAACACACGTAATAGAATATGCACACACACACAAAAGGTAGTCACTCAACGTTGTGTACTCCTCAATTCAAATCTCAAATTCCGTCAGAAGAGCACACATAAAAAAACGAGTGTGTGGACACAAATCTGATAAAAAACTCGACACGTTTGCACACATACGTATATTATATTATATTTTATATTTTATGTATAGATACGGACAAACAGCAAGTTTTTTTCACTTGTTCCTCCTGGTCCGTTCGAGGAAGAGAAGTATAATAAGAGAAGAAACTTTTATTTTAACAAGCGAATTAGACTGTTGAACAGCACACCGTACACAGAGAGACAAACAACCGAATATTACGTATGATTCCTCGTTATCCAAACATAGCACAATCTTGTGTGTGGAAACAGCTGTACGGTTGTCACTCCAAAACGTTTGGTTTGTTTTCTCTGTTATTTACTCATCAATTATCATACAATTTCACTGTCTTGCAATGTGCAAATGTACATGTCTTTACTTCACTCACACTGTTTACTTTATTTTTTTAATGGATTTACAACTGCACAGTGCACAATGTACATGAAAATATTATATAACTATTGTTATTATTGCTTTTTAGTGTTAGGTGAGTTAGTGGAGGAGCACTGGCTCATGTAATTTGTAATTAATCCAATGTTATGACTTTACATAATGTTGTTCGTCTGTGAGTTATGAGTTGGATTGACTATGTAATTAATTAATTCAATGGATTGGATTCTTCCACTTTTTTTGAATAAATTGACATTTAAATTGAATCTGTGTAGACACATTTAATTTTCTATTTTCTATCGCTGGCGGTTCCTTAATTGATCACTTGGCTGAATTGGATTTGGATTTTGTCACGTGCACGTGAATAGACAAGATAAGATAAGCAGAGCGAGAGGTCTGCTGTACTACTCGAAACCTCAATGAAGACTGCCTGCTCGTACTATTCTGTATCGTAGAAAGCCGAAAGCTCTCGCTCTATCACAGCACCTCGTTCCTCGTTCTCCTTCGTCCCTCACAAACCCAAATTTCAAACACATACACAATTCTACTACTACGCTCAAGCCACATTTACTTGACTAGTAGCTTCACAACTTTACTATAGTTTCGTTCTTGTGTATGTGTATGCGTATATATGTGCACTCTACAGTCTACAGCTCTGTAGTAGTTAATAGTAAAGAACCCTCAAATATATCAAATACTCTCCCTTTATAACATACACTGTACAAATGTGTGTAGACTGTAGAGTGTAGACTGTAGAGTGAAGAGGAAATTGAAAGGCTCTGCAACAATTTTTTATAATGTAATGGATAGTGCTATAGAAAGAACGATCACCTTTACTACTCGCGTTTTCTCTTACATTTTATTTAAACTTATAAATACATTATTATTTATTAGCACTACTATGTCAAATCAAAACCTGTAGTTTACAAACTACCAACACTTGCTCTCCAAATTTGAATCAAATACTTCTTTTGCAGATGATAGACAGGAAGGCAAAAGGTGAAAACTTTTCTTTTCGTGCATAATATTATGTCGAGTATAGATTATCAACAATTGTGTGTGCGAATAATAATAATAATTTTACATTTTAATTATTATTACAATAATAATATAATTATTTTAATTAAAATTTCGTTCTAAGGTCCACATTCCATATTTATGTGGCTGCAGACTCAACACTGAGCACGTGTGTGTGTGCGTGTACATGCACAAGAATCAAGAATAGGTATTCTATTGAGTATTTTTTTACATGTTATTGATGTTTGGATGAAACATAAATACATTAATAATAATTAGTATTAAAATACTAATGTTAATATCGACTATCGACTATCAACAATGTACTTGACATTTAGCATTTGAATTTTCTTCAAGGCTTTGAAAGAGGAAAAGGTGTATAAATAATAATCATTATAATAATATTAATATTATCTGCGACTCTGTTCACAATTCACAATCCAGACTCATTTGTGGAAGTACGAGGTAGAGGTTCAAGTGTAGTGAAACAATTACCATGAGTCTCTGTTTGCTGTTGTACAATTTAAGAGCTAAGAGCAAGAGTATACCAAATTATAACTCAATACTCAATGCTCAATATAAACAGATACAAACGGCACCATGCACATGTATTTATGTATTTATATGCGGACCATTAAAATTGATGTACAAGGGAATATGACAGGAAAGGATGAAATACAAAACAATTCCAATTCCGATTCCAACATATATATCTATACCAACGAGACAAGTAATAATCTACAATCTAAAATCTACAGTGTACAGAAAAGAAATGAGATGAAGTTGATTCTACATTCTACATCTCTTGTGATTGTATGTACATGTGTACAAAAGGTCCAGCTGCATTTCTACATACATGTGTAACACTGTCCATAGTCCATAGCTTGTAAGCTATATAAAGTGAGCCGCAAGGTTGCTTGCCACATGTCTTGTAGTTTGTAGTTATGCACTCGTACAGTCCAATGTAAAATGTAGAATCAACATTGATTTCATCCAAAGTTTGATGGTCTTCAATGGCCATGAATACAGATATCTGCATTGTCTATTCTCTCATATGAGATACATATGTATTCTGTATTCTGTGTAGTTTCTCCTATTAAACTCTACTCTCTTCTATTCTCTTATATTCTCTTCTCGTCTGTTTAGATCAAAAATATTGTATGGATAAATAAGCAAGAACAAAAAAGCATTAGGTAGATAGACCTACAGAGAATATATGTTATGATGATAATAATACGTTTCAAAATATAGAAATTCGTGAGCTCACGTTCCTCCGCCGTCCTTCTTCCTTCTAGATATGTTTCTAGTTTCTATAATCTTCTTTCTCTTTCCATTACTCTTCAATCTTCAACGGCTAAAGCTATATTTCTATTCCTATTTCTATGTATATTATAAAACATACAAACGTCTCCTTTGTTTACTCAAGTTTTTTCTTGTGATTGTGAAAAAAAGGAACAAGAGGAATTCTCTGATAAAACTTTCCACCAAAATATTATGGAAAACGAAAAAGGGCAAAGAAAGAAAGAAAGAAACAAGTTGAGAGAGGAAAAGGAAGAAAACATTCACATTCGGATGGATTTAGAATCAGAATATCTAAATCATTAGGGAATAAAAGTTAAAACAACAGGAGCTGGACTTGCGTAAGACGAAAGTCAAGTCACAGAAATAATGCAAGAAAATATATCAAGCAGTACATAGAACATAGATAAAACGGAAATGAAATTGAGACTTTCAATCAACATACAAAATACAGAGTCCATTTCAGAATAACAACGACTTTTCATTTTTCATACACACAGATCTTGTTACTTATTACCTTTTACATGCACCACTTTTAAAAATATTGAATCGGTAATATGAAACCCGAAAAAAATGATGTTGATACCCTTTCCAAATTTATTTATTGAAATCCCATCTATTTGTCATATTTATTAATCATTCTATTTCTACTGTTATCTCGTTTTTTTATTTTTGACTTTGACTTTCTACTTTATTTTTAAATTTGAAAGACAAAAAATGTTACAAAGAGACAACATGACGGTTTTAATGTGTTTCTGATATTTTAAAGAAACTCCTTGAAATAACAATAACAATAATAATAATAATAATTGTTGTTCTTGTTCTATTATTATTCACATTGCTTAATCATCATCCTCATTATTATTCTCATTCTTATTATTACTATTATTATCCATCTAAATAATGTATCTATTATGCCTATAGAGTATAAAGTATAAAAGCAAGGGACAAGAATCACGAGAAAAAAATGGAACCACAGGAGTTTTTGGGAAAAGAAAGAGAAAATGATATTATTATTTCTCTTGTTATTTTTCCCTTTCTCTCCCTTTTCATTGGTTCCGCATAGAGCTTAATTTTAACTTGAAATCCAATTATTTTCACATTTATGCATTGTGATTCACATTGAAGGTGAAAAATAGAAAGAGGGGTATAAAGAGAAACATTAAATGTGTGTTGTATAGATGAATTAGGAATAGAATTTTATAGGTAGGGAAAAGGAAAGATTCTGTGCGTACATATACAGAAAATAGACAACACACAACCTTTGAATTGCATGATATGAACGTTCTTTATTTTTTCCCTATTTTCCCCTTTCTTCCAAATTCTAGATTCCAGATACAAGACACAAAAGCATATACATATTTTGAAGGAGAACATCATCTTAAATGCATTTACAATAGACTGCACGTAAAACATAAACCATTTCATTTAGTGACTCTACTGTTTTTTCTCCTTGAAGTAAAAAGATTTGTTTTTTTTTGTTTTGGAGGTTGGAAGCTGGAGGCTTCATGTAGATATGTACCTACAAGCTATACTAAAATACAATACCTCTGGATTTTCCCTGTTCTCTCTTTCCCTTTGATATTCTCTCTCTCTCTCTCTCGTTCCATCTTCTGGATGCTACTGTATGTTTCCTCTTTTTTTTCGTTTCGTTTCGTTTTATATTTTACCCTTTGAGACCCCTTCAAACTTCACGGTCTACAGTCTACAGTCTACATACGGAAGTTCTTTTCTTCTTTCTCTTTTTTCATCTCTCTCTTCCTGCACCATGTGCCAAATAAAATTTCATATTACAAATCCCGATCCGAGGACAATATAATACAAAAACAAATTTTCTTTATTCTTCTACTTGCCTACTAATTCTCACATTTGTATTCCAACTTTGGACTCTGATTTCTTTAATGATAGTTCAACCTTCTTTTTTTAATGCTTAACTACTCATATACGAAATGAAATGGAGATTTTATGTGAGCGTCTTGTGTGTTGGTTTTTATGCGTATCTCCCAGATTCAAAAATCTGGATTTGGCATTCAAAAACTACAGTAGAGTGTAGAATATGTATTACTTTTACTAGGAAAAGCCACTCTATCAGCATTAAAGGATGGAAATTTAATTGAAAAAGAAAAGCAACAATTTCAATTCCAAAGTCAAAGGTTAAGATTGTAGATACATGTGGCTACAGTTATATTTAGTATTGATTTTTTCATCTTTCTCTTCTTGTTTTTAATAGAATCTAGAATCAATCTTATATACATAATATTTTATACCATCTCCCATTTAAAAAATACATATATTATACAAGTTTGCCCATGTATTTATTTTTTTGGTGGATCCGTGTTCCTGATATTCTCAATTCTCAAGGACTGTCATCTCTACATTCTACACTCTACACTCTACACGTATGCATTAGAATTTATGTGGATGAGCAGGAAATTTCTGAACACAAAGAACAAAGATACATATAAAACAACAAGGAAATTGAAAATGAAAAGGAAAAGTTATTACATTAATGTGACATAAGAAATAAGAAATGAATGCAAGACAATCAAATCAAATCAAATCCCACTTCAAAATTCAAGTCCAAATCAATATTGAAACGGTTGCTAACTATAACATCAAACGCAAAGTACAAAGTGATGTGTGGATTCAAAAACAAAAAAATTGAGATGGTAGTTCCCATTTATTTTATATTCTCTAATATTATTATGTATATATTTCTCCATGATGAATAGATTAATTGTAATGTGCACAATTTAAAAATTTTGTACTCTAATCAATAATATTATACATGCTGGAAAAAACATTGTTGAAACTCATAGGACAACGTGATTAGTAACCTCATGCAATATTGCAATATTGTCTCAAGCATTAAGCTTACAAAAATATCGCTGTCATTTTTCTCTGACACTTTGAGTTTCAATCTACATGTAGATTGAATATTAATATAAAATGACAAAAATGTTTAGTATTCAAACTGAAGGTTGTACTACAATTTCCCGATGCCCAGCACACATGTTAAAATGTTGCCACAGGAAACAACTTGAAATGTTTAACCTTGTTCACAATTCCAAATTTGGAATATGAAGAAAACGATAATCGATAAAACATAATACTGTTTTTTTATTACACGATATTACATTAACTTCTGAAACAGATGTAATTCCACTTAACATCAAAATGCTGTTAAAACATTAAATTTTGTTCCAGTGTTGTACTTGAAACTAGCAGAATTTAGCAGGGAATTTTTTTCTCCATTTTGGTATCATGTTGAAGTTGTCTGACTATTGCATTTTGTTTTATACCATACACTGTGTATCTTTCAAATTATGTTTTACTTGGTCGTAAATGACCCAATTCATAGATTTTTAAATAAAAATGTCAAGTATATTATTTATATATAAATAACAAGTCAATGATTTATAGTACAAAAAATAATGTGACATGATATATCATGTACATTGTACGTTGTACAATATAAAACCGACAGAAAAAGAGACAGATGAAAGTTTTCCTAAATAAAATGCATATTTTGACATTTTCCTAGTCTTAAGATTTACGATGTGTTGGATATATTATTTCATTTGATTAAAAGTCCACGTCACACCTGTTACATATGATATATCGACACTTGGATACAGTTACACATTTAAGGTGTGGACATGTTTCCTCAATCCGATGCAATTTAAATAGGCAAATCCAGAAAATAAATAAATCCCGTGAAAAAGTTTTTGGAAACTAATCTGTACCAAAAATCCATGAAATATAAAATATAAACATACGTGAGGATGTCAACTACAATTTTTATGTACATGTTGTATCCGTACCTGTTTTCTGTACAATTTACACCACTTGACATTTTCTCCCTTCCCTTTACTTTACTTCACTTACTTATTTTTGACTGTCACCAAGATTCAAGAGTGAGAGAATCCAAGTTCACTATTTCATTTCATATTATTGCTTTTTATCACTCTAAACTCTAAACTGCCATACAGAAAATTCAAAGCAGAAATGTTTTCCTGTCGTGATTTAGGGAGAAGGGTCCAATACTATTTCATTCAAAGTATACACACTACACACTACACACTGTGTATTACAACGTATGTAGTCTCTACTCTTTCCTCTTCGCCGTAAGTCTAGTAAAGTTCCAAATATGGTGTTTTATTTTATACTCAATATTTTATATAGTAGAACATTTCTCATTCCTCATCTTCATAAGACAGATAATGTTTTACAAAAGGGAAGAATGAATAAATAAATAAGTACATTCAGATTTCAGATACCAGCAAAAAATGATTCATCTTTCCTTTAACCACATTTTTCTAACTTGAACTAAAATGAATATACTTTTGTACTGCAGACTGTACATTGTACACATTTGATCAATCTCTGTTGTTCCTCAAATTCCTTTTCCACTAGACACTAGACAAATACAAATTCACTCCCAAAAAATAACAATGTGGGGAGAAGGGAGAATGGAAATGAAACATCAACAGTTTTTTTAACCATCAAGAATCAAGAGAAACAACTCCCATCAGAAACACAAAGTGTAAAAATGGGAATAAAGCACTAAATTTTGTGTTTTGTGCTAAGGAGAAGAGTGAAAAAATGTCATTAATTCTTTTCATCATGTAGACACTAAACTATTGAGATGGATTGACACTCTAATCCAAACACATGTACAAAAAATAAGACCTTTCACAAGTTAGATTCATCATAATACATACACGAAAAATGAATACATTCTTAATGTAGATGCTGCGTAATGCGTAATGTGAGTGGAAATAAGGTTAAAGGCAGAAGGTATAGAAGAGCCAAAATGTGCGTAAAAAATCCATAGGGTTCTAAATAAACAATACGGAGAAGTTACATTTACACAAAATTGTACAATGTACAACCGTAATGGAGAAGACTTTTACACATTTTATATTTTATGCCTATGCATTTGCATTAGTGTGAGAGGCATCAGAACTTATTCCATTCAGACCTTTCGATTGGATTATGCGTACAGACGAAAATTTCGAAAATTGTAATCATATTCCAGATTCCAGATTTTAGTACATTTTCCTCTCTTATACATTGTGTGCATGTATTTGTGTAGTGTGTAACACAATATAAATATAGTTTGGAATCTAGATTCTAGAATGAAATGCAGTGCAATGAAGGAGAGTTGATACATGTACATTGTACAATGCACACAAGACACAAGTTACAATATGCATCTAGCATCTAGATGGTATTGTATAATTCTAATGGAAACCAAGAATAAATGACCCAATCAAACGGAGAAAAAATGCATCAAAAAAGTACAAAAGATAGAAAATTGAGTACTCATAAAAAATGAAAAAGGGAAAGTTTCGGAAAAGGTTTCTTCCTTGGTTTTTTTGTGTGTGTCATGACATGGTTCATCTACGTATGCACAGAGTACCTTTATACTTTATACTCTGTGTATACTTCATGTACACACTATGGAAAAGCACTGGTGTGTTTAAAGATGGAGGAGGAGAGGACAAAGGGATATGCAATACTGATATGCATATGTATGTATATGTAGAGGCAGATATGTAGGAACTAGGAACACGAGTTGCGAGTTGAGGGAACATGAACTATTATTAGAGAAGCAAGGACCACTCAGTATATTTTGATTACCTCCTATTCATTCATCCTCAAGACTCGAGACTCAAGATGGCTATGAAAAGTATTCTTTTTTCTCATCTTAAATTTATCACTTGCTCTTGTTCTCCTTCTCCGTCTGATTCCTACAAAATACTACCACTCCCGGCACATCTCATCTCCGTCCGTCACATGTGTGTGTATAACATAAAACATGACCTTCACTATTTATTTATATATATATGGATAAAATATATATAAAAATGTATTTTCTATTTCACATATTCTATACTCACAGATACTCTGGTCCTACAAAGTTTCTCTCACTAACTTGATCTTAATTCAATCCATTCCTTGCACAACATGCATCATAATCACAGTTTTTTATATATCCAGTTTTTTATATATTTTTTTCTTTTGAATAAAAAAAAAAATGGTTTTTCCCCCTAACGACTGTAGTGAAGAATAAAAAAGTAATAAACCTCCATTTATATTTTAAACTTTTAAATTTAAAGTTTATGCACAGTAAAAGCAGGAGCGACCTTAGTGCATCTCGTACTGTAAACATTCTGTTGTTGGTGGTTGGTACAAAAAGATTATATTGGAAAAATTATGGATAAAACATACACCATACAGCACATCTCTGGAAAAGATGAAATAGTGAAAATCATTTCATACACGTGAAATGTAACACATTTCATGAAGCATATACTCTAGACTCTAGAGTCTAGAGTCTAGACTCTTTCTCTTTTGATAAAGAGTCCATTGGGATTTAAAAGGGGAAATTCTTTCATTTCCTTCTCTTTATTAAGATGCAATCAAATTCTAAATTCCAACTGATGTATTGCAGACACATGTAACTCTGTAAACTGTAACATTATGTGATAGTTTATAGATCTCAGATGGATGTAATATTTAACATTTAATACCCACACCACAAATATTCAATGTTCTACAGATTACAGATATGTTCAAGTGGGCTCTGATTTCTTCCTTCCCGCCGTTTCATCCCATTTCTTACCAATCATCTGGAGACTGGAGACATGAAACCATCTGAAATCTGAATAGTTTAATGCATTTCATTCCAAACATTAATTTCATACGAGGTGAATGTGGAATGTTGAACATTGAGCTTGTTTGTACCTTTCCATTTCCCATTCAGCATAGAAAATTAGTTTCCATTTAACTTGAAATGAGAGTGAAAAAATTAGATTAAACCAACCAGCCATATTCTGCGTGTGCAGATCATTCATTCATTTTTAATAGCAAGTCTGTTCATTTGGATTTCAGAGTTTTGTGTGGATCCTAAATTACATTTCTTTCCACTTCCCTTATTATTTACTATTTACATACTATTTTCAGTTTTCAATGTTCATACATGATTTTCAAAAGTTATTTGGAAGAGTAGCAATAGACATGCATTCAAATTCCCACGAGTTGCTTTCCCACAGAAGTACAGCTGCCATTTTTAGATAATTCAGAATTTAGAATCCAGAATCCAGGATGCAGAATTGCAAACTAAATTTGTTCCATTGTTTAAAAAAGGACGAATGAACCAAAATGTATTATATATAATCATTGATAAAGAAATGTCAATTTCAACGTGGTTTCAATTTTCGCTACATCCTCTGAACTACTTGAAACTTGACTAATGAGAGGACAAGAGCCAAGAGACAGCAGACAAGAGAGGGTCAAACTAGGATTCAAACTTGTGCAAAAACAGCTATTTTCTCCGTGTGTGTTACATTGAGCATTGAGCTTTGACAAAATACAGGAGAGGAAATAGAAATAACATGATTTAACATGGAAATTGAAAGTTGGAGCAATGCATAATAACGCATGGTCCTTCATAAACATGTCAAAATTGTTACATGCAGAATGCAGAGCATATACTAAATTACGTGTGTAGTGTGTAGATGATCCTCTAAACTAACTACACAGTAAATATGCAGACTTCACGGATGAGTCCGTTCTTTCTTTCTCCTATCGTTTGTATTTTGTATGTATTTTGTATGTATTTTATATGGTGCAGCATCATTGAAAAAATGAGACGGAGAGACAAAGACAAGTACAGAAACATAGAGAAAAAACAGAGACCGAGAGAGACGGAGAGTAAATTTTTTTTGTTGGAGGTAAAAATGTTTTCTACTGCTTAATTTTATGCATGGATACACAAGATGAAGTCCACAAAGCATAATTTCTAATGGCATTCACTTTACAATGAAAATGGGCCAATTTTTCCATCATACTCATTTCTATATACACATTCACTCACAAATTCACATCCGTATGTATATTACCCAGCCAAAATATGTTCCGCTTTATTATGCGACACAATACTTATCATGTATAATGTGTTCTGACGCCATTACATTCTCCTCTCTTCTCTTTCCATTCCTTATCCATTTACCATTTACAATACACAATTTACAACAGTGATAACAACAGTGTGTCTCAGGACAGGAGTAACATTCACTTTTGCACACATACAAATGTTTTTACTATATTATAAATTATAATATTATTAT
Organism: Sminthurinus aureus; assembly: GCA_034698265.1. NCBI lineage: Eukaryota > Metazoa > Arthropoda > Collembola > Symphypleona > Katiannidae > Sminthurinus > Sminthurinus aureus. Next base: position 32,236 of record JAQGBH010000646.1, read on the forward strand.
TTATTATATTATCTTGTATTGAGCATTGAACTTTGTTTCACATCTTTTTTTACACCTTACACATCAAGTTTTACGCTAATATTATTAATAATTCAAAAAATGACATCTTCTCATTTTGCTTTGAATGTCGACGTTAGAGACACAAACACAGAGTCCAGATTCGAAAAGTATAAACTCATTTCCAACTGCCGACTGCCAACGTCATGCTTTTGAGCAAGACAAGTTAGACTTGAAATTTTTCCATTTATTCAGATACGTTCTCAAATGTAAAAATGTTAATCAGAGAAACTTGACAAAATGAATAAAATGTACATAGAAATTTCATTTGTTAACAGATAAGAAAAGGAACAGAATTATATAATTGTAATTTATTGCCATAATATTCCACTGCAACCAGCCAATGTTTTTTTTTCAAATCCTCGTCAAAAAACCTCATCCTTACAAATTACAAAAACGTATCTAGTACATATCTACAATCTACACAGTGCAGTGTCTTTAGTCTTTAGTCTGCATATGAATTTGTGCAGTGTTATCGACTATCGACTGTCGATGTTGCAATTCCGCCAGAATAAATACAACAAATTCAAAATTATGTAGTACAAATTAAAGCTGAAATCTTGAAACAGCTCGTTTGTCGTATGACCATGTGAATTTTTTCAACGGATACATGTATAATATATTAGTAATTCTGATTGTAATGAAAAAATCATACTGTATTTTGTATTACTGAGGAAAAGAGGAAAAGTAAAACAAAATTTGTAATAATAAAAAAATTATACCTGAGGGCGCGTGTAGAGAAGACTGTTATTATTCATTCAATCCGAGAGAGATGAAGATTCAAAGTTAACCTTCGAATCTTGATCAAGATTTGGAAGATTAAACTCTATCTTTAATGTTAAAATATTCTGCAGTGTTTCTATGCCTTTTCTTTGTTCATGATATGAACACTGAACATCCCGTCTATTACTTAATCCATTTGATTGTGGATTGTGCACTCTGCCTCATTCGTCACTCAATTCGTCGCAGAATTAATCAATGATAATGAAATAATCTTTCACAAAATTCACAGGATTTTATAATACTAAACTATGGAAAACACAAGACACATTTGAGCGGATGCTGATCACGAGGATTTTCTGAGGCCATAAAATCCAAAGGAATTGTACGTTACTTTTCTACTTTTTCGAAATAAGTTATTGACACCAACTACTTCTTTTTTTGCACTGAATACTGAATATTTTGTATAATTTCTATTCCACAAAGAATTTCTGTAGCTCAACATCAAGTGAGAAAATGCACCTCTCAAGTCTCAAGTCTCAAGTTTCAAGGCGTATTCTCAATTCTCAAGGTAGACAACGTGCATTAGTTGTTCTCAAATCAACCAGAAAAACTCTACAATAACGAACAAGGTACATGAAGACAAGACATATTATACTTTTTATCCAGCAATGGCACACTCCATATGGCTCCCGAGTCACAGCTGCTGTCTCTTTCCTTCTCTTCTCTTCTCTTCTCTTCTCTTTTGCTTTCTGTCTTGGCCGCTCTCGCAAAATATTGTGAGTGTAATTAAAACTGGTAGTCTTCAACTAACATGAATTTGTGAATGCGTGTTGGTTGGCTATCAAAAAGTGCGGCTACTCCAACCGTCACAACAAAATACTTGAACACATCATAACACAAACAACAACAATCAATGTCATCACATCACAAACCACCTGATCAACATTCAACGATCAACGTTCAACGAGCGATTCACAACAGCCGAATTCCCAATTTACAAATTTTCACACTGAAAAAAAAACTGTTTTCTAGAATCGAGAAAACAGGTTGATCCGTTTTGCAACGGTCAAAACCAGAAGGTATAAATATTGATTGTGTATTAAATCAATCGTGTATCAATCCAAGACGATGCACTCCACAGAAACACTTGTAAATAGTAAACAGATACAGTCTACAAATAATATTTTGCTTTTTTTAAATAGTTCCAAAGTTCTCGTACAAAACTACGTACTTGAATTCGGATTTTGGATCTTAAATTTGAATTCCTTTTACATACAACTCAAAACTCAAAACTCAAAGCCCTTTAGTTGCAATTCTAAACAAAGTTTTTGAGTAAAACAATAATAACATTATGTATTTATTTGTAATTATTATAAATATTCCACAGTCTTTAAAACACTAAAAAATGGACTCCAAAAATACACAAAGCAACGGAGAGACTCCACTGATTGGAAATATTATAGAGACATAATAGAACGGAGCTGGATGCAGATATGTAAGAGAAGGAGAGGGCAAGATGCATGTGTGAAAGAGAAATTAAAGATACAAGAAAGAGGTCCATCTCAAGATGAAGAAGGAGAAGAAACATAATCATCGGACGGGTACAAATACACACACACACACAAATACACCCGGTCTGGCGGCGCCACAAAATCCCTTAGGCTACATATTTTTTTCTGGACTGGACCTGACCCTTAAAGAAGAAGAGGCTCGTGCCCTTCAGAATGAAGAATAAGCGGTATCTTTGCTTGGATTTTTCAACCCCTTGGAAATCTCTCTCTTTCTCTCTCTTTCTCTCTCTCTCTCGCTTGTGGCACTTGCACATGGAACATGAACGCACGAGGGTTGGTTTGCTTTTTTGGTCTTCTTCTTCTCTTGGTTCTTTTTCAGCTCACTTGAGCCTGATCCTCATAGACTCGAGACTTAGTATATGCACTGCATTGTATTGCGTGGCATTGCATTACATGGGTATTGGTATTAGTATTAGAGGAATAAGGAATAGGTAAGTGCATCATCATCATCATCATCTTCAAAATCAACCCTCTCTGAATCCTCAATAGAAAATACAAGTACGTATAATGTATAGAAAAGTGATTAGAGATCCCTGTAATACTCAAGCTGGAATCTGGAGACTGAAGAAGAACTGAAATGTACGTAAGGCCGTCCTCCTCTAATACAATACACGTGCATATAGGCCTGCACATGTTACACATGTTTTCATCTCTCTGTCTCATGTCTCATGTATTTACTGTGCATACATTTTATGCTCCATTGTATTTGTATACTCTATTCTATTGTGTTGTGTTATGTTGTGTTGCTCAGAGTATACTTGTACATTATAAGTATACAGTCTAAGACCCAAATCTTCTCAGCACAAGACAAACAGATGAGCTTCATTCAACCCAAAATTGTAGGCTATACCTTGATCCATTCTTTACTTTACTTTTTTTTTACTTTAACCAGAACCTAATATATTCACTTGATTTTTTCCTACTTTTTCCCCTCTCTCCTACCTTTTACTTTTTAATCTCCACTAAACACTAAACTAACCCCACAACTTTGATCTTTTTCCTCTTGTTCTTTTACAGATTCAGAACGGCCCATCATAATGCAATGCAACCAGACCTCGAACATAGTACACTAGCTCTGGACGCTGTACTCACGGCATTTATTAATGTACTGTAACATTTTGAGTGGAAAATTATAATACTGTGATCCACAAAGGTTCACGACTGAGGAAGAATAAAGGAGAAAGGGTTAGCAACATCCACAATTTAATAGAATTTATTATATTTTTATTGAAGTCCAGACCTCGAATAACATATTATGATATTATTATGATGTATGATTTACGCATTCATCATTATTTATAATACAATGTATTCCCATTTCAAACATGAACTATTACTTCTTTTATATAATGCACAATGTATAAAAAATACCGAGGGTGTTTAATTATACTCACAATATCTAACATCTAATGTCTAATAATAATAACATAATATTGGTTTGCATAATATTTCATGCATATTTTGAAGGAAGAGGGAAGAGCCGAGTACCTTCGTCTTTCTGGAGGGACCAACAACAATAATAATAATAATAACGACAACAACAGTAACTCCAAAGGTAAAACAAGAAATAACAGGTGGAAATACAGAAATACAGAAGCAGATCACTAGTTAAACTTAAATGAGAGAGAGATGGATAGAAGACGAGAGAATGTAAAAGACAGCAGGTGCAAATAATATTATTTTTTTCCCAAACCCACTAAAAAATTCAGAGCAGGTGGTAGGAGCAAGAAATAAGTCAACTAGCCTCTTCTTCTACTTGAAATGGAACACTTCTTTCATCCAGAGTATTCCCTGTGCCTCTTCTTCTTCTTCTTCTTCTTTCATTTCATTCACTGTCTACAATCTACTTCTATACAAGTAGATTGTACATTGTACCTGACTTGTGGCTTGAGCCCTTCCTCGTTTGTACATAGATAGACAGACACTGGAGCTATTAACTATCAGCAACACTCAAACTGGCACTGGCACTCGCACAGGCACTCGACTCGTCCTGGCACAAGTTCACAATGTCAGTTTATCCGTAACATGAAGGCAATTTTATTGTAACCGACAACTCGCTCTGGATATCAATACAAGTATCAATTCAATATAAATAATCCCACCAATAATGTCTCGTGTGTACAGTTCAGAGCAACAAACAACTTGTAACAACTTGCTGGTTTTTTGCTGGCTGGTGTATATTTATCCTTAATCGTTATCCTTAATCACGGAATTTCTTCGCCAGTAATGAAGAGTCGCCTCTCTTTCTCTCTCCCACAAAAAATATACATTAATACATTGAGCTTAAGAACTATTAGAATAAATAGAATAGAATAAAATTTACTTTCCCTAGAACACGATATCTATTGCCTGTTGCCGGTTGCCTGCTACACGTCATCAACTCGCTACATTTTCATTTGCATATTCATATTCATATTACAGATATTGGTGTACGTAAATAATTAAGTAATTAACACCTGGATAAAATTTATAATTTATAATCGATGACTTGATACTTGATATTTGATACTGCAAAACTCGGCACTACGTATACAATTTTGATTCGTTACACGTTGGAGAAATAACGGTACACGGTATGTAAATTTGAAAACACACGAACATTTTTTAACAATTCCCTCACACCTTTATAAATTTTGTAAACAACTAACTGACTGACGGGAAAAAATGGATGAACAACGGTGGGAAGTTTTTTTTATTGTATTATTTTCATAAAAGAAAGGAGATTTTGTTCTATTTGTAAGTGAGTAAAATGTACATTGTACATACGCAAATCTAGACTCTAGATTCTATATTCTAGACACATGTATGATATTTTGGGGTGATATTGTGAATTTGAAAGAATATTTAATATTAAAAAGAACAAAAGAACAATTCTTATTCCTTTTCATAGTGACAGTATTAAATTCATTCATTCATTCATTCATTCGTTCATATCACACAGTTTTTTGTTTGCTCCCCCAGAAATAGAAACTCATGATATAAAAGTGCATGCACTATATTCTATATTGTACATTATTATACATTGTAAGTACAAAAGTATGTATAGGATGAGCAGAGATAAGAAGAGGAAGGAGTGGAGGAGGAGGAGTATGAAAGAGAAAGAAAGAAAGAGAGGTAGAGCACATAAGTACATATAACATATAAATAGTGAAAGACAAAATCATGCTTTCAATTCACCATTCAATTCATTTGGTTGTATAAAAATCCGCCGACCGACAGAGAGACAGAGAGAGAGAGAGAAAAAGAGAGAGCCAAGACATAAGACATTTTCATCTTTGCATAAAAAGAAAACACTCAGAAGTTCTTGACACGGGTAAAATTTATCGTTGCATTAAAAATGAGCAATAAAAGCCAAGGGAAAAAAAAGAAAATTTATTCCATTCCAAGAAAAATTCCATTTTTCCCTCTGATAAATTCATATCCAACCACTGAAGAAAGGAACAAGAAATATCTTCTCCCTCTTTCTGTCTCTCTTCCTCTTTTACTCTTACTCTAACTCTTACTCTTGCTCGTTATATAACATTGAACATTGAGCGTTGCTCCTCATTACTTTTTCATATGGTCACCAGTTACCAGTATCAGCAGTGTGCTCTTCAAGTTTGGAATGTATTTCTCAACTTCTTCTTCTTCTTCTTCTACGACTATTATTATTACTATTATTACGTATTTTATACATTATACATGATACTTTATACATTGTCTGCTGTATATCATATTATATTCTGTTATATTATTACTTTGCCATAGCTAATGGAGGAATTTTAGGAAATGAATATTACCATTAAATATTAAATATTACAACCATAACCACACTTCAACAAATCCAAATTTAACCATGTCCTCCATATTTTCCTGCATGTATCATACATCACACAGCATACATTGTACACATATCCATATAAAGTCCCCAGTAAAAAAGTTCAACTACTTATCTCAAGATTCTCCACTGTTCTTCTCCAACATTTAATGTGAAAAAAACGTACATAAAATATAAAATACTTGATGAATGAATGACTCTGGAAATGAATTTGCTTTATATATTTTTACTCTGTACTTTAAATATGACGGTTGATAAAAGTTAAAAGTCATCAGTGATGATACATGTTTTGAATCTACCACTCCATCACAATAGTTGTTACTCCTTCATTTTCCTTCATTCTCTTCGCATCTCCGTCCATTTATTTCATCTCAATTTATTTTTATTTCTTTTCCTCTTCCACATGACGGCGACAATCTATCAAAACCTATCGAGAAAATCGGAATCAAACAACGAAAGAAATCCATCTTTTAGTGCACATAGTTTTGTCCGTACATTATAAATGTACGATGTACGAGAATCAAGAATCAAAAGTTGTAAATCACCCGAGTGAATGTGATAAATAGGTTACGGCGTGAAGGTATGTATGTAATCTGAATGATCGTCACAAGATTCCTTTGCACATAACACATAATGATTAATATGCATCTGTAACACTTCTTGGAAAGAGTAACTAAGAAAAAACAATTTGTTTTTCAACTATGTGAGCAATTTTTAACGTAGAATGTAAAAACACCAACATGAAATTGATATCATGGGAATTGTACATTGTAAATTCAAGATTTTGGATTCTAGATTCTAGATCGTGTCTTGAGTTGAATTGAATTGAATTGAATTGACCATCTCATGTTCTGTTAGTTTATCACATTTTACATGACGGCACCTCATATTTTATCTTGTTATTATTGTTTCTTCCTTTTCACACTCTACATTTGCATTTGTGTCACTAAATTTTTACTTCACATTCCCTTTCCATTCCACTACACTACACTCCATTCACCATCCTATGAAACACATGCTAAATATTGACTGCAAACTGCAGTAATGGAAACAGAATGTCAAACTCAAGATTCACACACGTGTAGTATACATGAAACGAGAATCAAACAGAAAGAGAGAGAGAAAGTCATGATTTTGTAAAATTCAATTATTTACGCATGATAAAACTCAATAATATGATGATGAATGTGATATGACTGCGTGCATGTGTGAGTGTCACTGTGTGCATATTTTATTGAACTGGAACGATACTAAAAATTCCAATCTCTATACATTATACATATTGCCTAGTATTCTATATAATTTCACAACATGAAATGCTACATGTATTTTTAGTCGCATATCCACATCAAAAACATTCTGGAGCCTGGAGTCTTGAGTCGTAAGTTTATATTATGGTATCATATTATGCATGTACAATGTACATTGTACAATGTATAATGTACAATGTACCATGTGCATGCATGTAACATGCCAATTCTGCGTAACATGGGTGATTTTCATGGAAATTGAAAAGGTATTTAGATGTAAAGTGTAAACGGTGAAAATTTCACACGTGCCGAAGGCTCCATTTCCTCAATAGTAATCCAAATGGCCGTTCATTCTTCCTCCTTCTCCTTCTTCTTTTTTCCTATGTCTCCAGAGAAATTTTATACTTTTCTCTCAGTACAATACATCAAAGAAATGAAAGCATCTCTTGTCCTTCCAAAACCTACCTCGAGGTATAAATCACTTTATAAATTCTCGATCACTGGAAATTTATGAGTTTTCCCTCTCCTTTCTGCTCCTTCTCCGTCTTCTCCAAGTGCAATTCTTTATTCCATCGTCGACATTACGCATTTTGCTCTCTCTTTCTACCTTGTTGCTTGCTCTCAGTGACTTGGTTTTTTATTCCCTCTTTTCCCACGTACTCTAAATTCTAAACTCTAAACCATATGAATTGCATGAGCCTAAATATATTCACACACGGACAGTTGAGGAAATCTACAGCACAAAGTCCATGCTCCATACATATTTAGAATATGATCAAAATATTGTAATCTGTTTACCGAACAAACTTGTACAGTGAAAACATGACATGTGCACATGCCAAATATTCAAGATTTTGAAACTCATTCAAAAATCGGAGCATTTTTATACTTTCAGTTCCATTCAGGTTTTACTTTATGCCCCTCTCAGGTCACAAATACTTCCAACGCATCGTCTAACGAACCATTCTACTTTTTCATTATATCAAGGTGCATTTTGCAATAGAGGTCAAAGTTTCAAGTTCCAACAATAAGGAACCAAAGAGTACTAAGACAAACACATGAATTAATTTTGCACTCCCTGTCCAGTATCCAGCTATCTAATGAATCGCCTCAATTAGTTGAGCTTGTATAGTAAAAGGCATCCGCATCTACAGCCAAATTAAATCAAACATCCCACTGCCAATATTTGTGCGTCATGCATTCATTACAATTTGGAAGGGTAAAGTTTACATTTCATTTTCCATTGGACGCTGGAATTTTCTTCTCCTGATTCATGAAACTTCGTGCTACGGAATTATGTACGACATGTACAAAATTACAATTGTTCATGCAGGATTTGCACCAGGAAAAAGATAAATCTGATTATACATAAAACTTTTCATTCAAAATCGATTCATTTTCCTTCTATTTCATAGTTTTTATAGTAAAATCACTCCTTCCTATGCTCAAATTTTCTGCATTGTGAACACATCTGTAGTACTAAAAAATTCAAGTATGAAATAATTTGTGAGTCTTTGTTCGCTTGGGTTAAAAATTCAGAGTCGAAATAATGCAGAATTTAAACAAAAATCGACGTGAAATTCTACAAAAATTTCAAACGGCGTCGAACTTGAACAGAATTAAAACAAAAATCGACGTTCAGTTTTTCAGAAATTTCAAACGGCGCCGAAGTTCAACAGAATTTTAACAAAAATAGACGCACAATGTGTTTAGTCCAAGTTGTACAATTTAAAGAAACTCTATGAGGGGTCTTTCTTTACACTGCTAGAGACAGAACAAAGAACAAATAACGAACTTTTGAATCTATACTCCATGTAGTTTTTTTTCTTTATATTCATGTGATTGTAGCCTTTTTGTCTGTTTTTATTTTCTGTTCAGGGCTTCAAAACATGTGCGAACAATGTTCTCTCTACTTTTCCCAATGACAATATGGCCATTCTGCGGATAGTGGTAATAATAATGATGTCTGTACTATAAATGTCTGAATACACAGACAGACATTTGCAACTATTAAATTGCACATTGACGAGCCACTGTATTCAGCATGTCTCTCAACTCTCAGTACAATATCGTACTACTTTTTTCAGGTACTTGATGATTTCCCCCAAAAAGAACAGTTCCTCTGCGTGAGGATATTGTCCAAGTATGACAGATACAGAGGACATAGTAACAAATAGTATGTACAAGAATAGCTTTGACCTGGTCCTGATCTGCTGATTCAGTGTTCAATGTTCGAGTAGTCCTGAGAAATATCCTCACAAAATTTTCGTCCTTACGCGTTACCTTTGTACAGACTCTGTAAGGACCGAAATGTACAAAGTATGTACTAAACATTATATTATTGTGTATCTCCTTCATACTTGGAGATGCCTTAACCTGTGAAACGCATCTCCACTTTACTTTACTTTTAGCTAGTTTTCAGCTCGAGACTCCACTCGTGTGGCTGCGTGCAGCACCTGTTGCTTGTTGTTGATGGTTAGACTTATCTATTTCCTCGTGGTTCCACTGTACAATATAAATCCTTACATATATCCGTAAATATAATATATATATATACATATACGGCACTTCACTTGTGACCACAGATTTTTCTGGGATGGGAAACTTGTAGAACGGAGGCATGGACTTATCTGTATACATATCACACATCACACAAGTGTGGACAGAAATCCAGAGAATAGTTTGACTTTTTCTGTTGAACCAGGTTAAATATTGAATGTGTATCTATAACATCTACAATCTTCAGTAGAAGTATGTAAACTGCATGTATATTGCATATCGGATATCTGCTCCCTTTTCCAACTTGAGTATCCAGGTACGTCCACTTCGATATTAAAGACAAGTGTGGAAGAAAATCCACAACCCACAACGATACACAAAGGATGTAAATATCTAGTAAATATCCGTTCTCCAAATGACGCTCAAAAGTTGAAAGCACACGCCACCACATTTTAAACTCGTCAGTTCTCTGCTCTTTCAAATATGGTACATTCAGATTCTATTTGTCTCTTTTAACCTCAGTATGAGTTAGGAAAAAGAGACAACAAACTTGCTGTTTTTGCTACCAATCATTTTTCATATTTCTAATTTTTAACAATGTTTAATTTATTACAGAAAATCGGAATATTTTTCTATTTCTCCAACTTTATTTATTTAACTTCAAACTAAGTAAATTTTTATCCATTTTGAGAAATGTTTTAAGAGTGAATTCCCGAAAATTGTCCATTGCTAAATCTTAGACGAGTTTGACAATGCATCAGTTTTGGCTTATGTCGTACACTTGAGCATCTAAACAATAAAGAGTTGGAACAGTACAATACAAAACATATCAACGGATTTAAATGGTAAACAATCAATACAAAAGGAATATAATAATAATAATAATAATTATTATTCTGAGTATTCAGCATACGGAGGTTTCCTTTATGCTTTTATATTATGGTGTTACATGTTACAAGCATAATCCTATGATGACGCTGTTGCGCTCGGTGTTGAATGATCATTATGCGGTCGTTTTTCGGCATCGGTTTCGTGTGAAGAAACAAATAGATTCAATATAATATTACAATGTTTTTCCCTTTGAAGTTGTACGCGGTTTCCTTTTCCTTCCTGACCTCAGTCTGGCAGGTGAAATGGTGAAATCTCAAAACAAAGGAGCCGATCAACTTTACATTTTGAAGGACATGAAAAAAAAATGCCATGCATAATTAAGTCTTGAATGCAAGAAGCAACAAGAAGAAAAGTTCCTTGCAGAGACTTTCAAAAATTATTTACTATTATTATTTACTGTCTGTATAGCCTGTAGTCTATACCCTTTACAAAGTTTACAAAAGACAAACATGTATCCATTTTCTACGTACAACGTACAATCTAAACGGACACTCATCCCTATTTACACGGAATAAAAACCCTTTCGTCCTTTCATCATTTTGGGTTGTAAGTTGTAGTGACAGCCATCAACAATGTCATTTATTTTTCTTTCAAATCATAAGATTTTCTCAAGCACATTCTAAGTACCGTCACATAGACATATGACAACTCCTAAGAATCGTAACCATCCAAAACTCAACAGTACATAATATACAAATGTTTGCGCTGTACATCTGTGTGAATAGGGAATAGGAAATACTTTACTATTTACTACACACAATAATAAAAGATTGATAACTTGAGCTTGGTTTTGAATTTTCAAGTATTTATCTTATTAATTTGTTAATCTATTGTCAACTATTGAGTATGTCCAAAAATGATGATGTTTCCTATTTGTATGAAACAAATTTTAGATCATTGTTGCCAATTTCCCATACACATGCCACGTGTATGTAAATGAACCAAATCAGAAACCATCATGTACTTTATAATTTATAAGTTATATCCAAAACTCACAACTCAAGTTTTTTCCTACACAAAACATTCACCTGGTTCACACCTTCACTTTTTTCTTTTGTCAGCTAATTTCAATTATTTTTATCTCATCCATGTGAGCATGTGCATAATCATATCGATAGCATGGCAAATCGGACAACATTGATAGGGCAAGAAACAGAAACCAGAAGCATCTAGATTCTAGATTCTAGATACATGTAATATGTAATGTGTCTATATATTCTATATTATGCTGTAATATGGATGCTCATTCCAATTTGATGCAATTTGTCTTACTACAGCATAAAAAAGAGGACATGGAGTTACATGTGTATACCAAAATAACAAACTTTTTTAACAAATTCAAAGAAGGGAAAAAACAGAACACGAGGATGAGTTGCACGTTTTTCGATGGAGCCACATTAATACCTACTACACTACAAAATGTGTATGAGATATGAGGAGTGAACAGTAGCAGATCGTTGGAGACTTGTTCCTATACCGAATCCACGTTGTACTTTAACCACAGAAAACTTGTGCTTGTTCATTGTTCCTTGTACATACTGCATACTGTGTATTGTGGATTGTAGCTATATAAATATAAAATGTACACGAACAAATATGTATCACAATCTAATTCCCTTCCCTTCTAATTTACCTCAGCTCAGTCCACATATAGACCGTGTAGTAATTTTTTATAATGAGATTGGGAAAAAATGAAAAGGGAAGGAAAATAAGTGAGAGTTAGCAGCATTATAACAGGAGCAAGAACAAGAACAAGAGATTTTAAAAATAATAATAAAATGACTTTACAAATAATTTCCTTTCAGTTTTCTTCACATCTTTTGTGTCTCTTTCTCATGATATAGTAAACTAAGTTTGAATCTCAACTAGGGATTGGATTTGATATTTGATGCGAAAACTAATGATTCTCATAAATTCTCTGCTTGAATCAACAGATTCTATTTCATGTTCTGTATTGTATATTTTGGATTGTGCATCCTTGACCCCTTTCACTCGTATATTATGTACAAAAATATAATATTCAATACTAGAGAGTTATTATTATACTTATATTATCTCTTCATTTTCAAGTTCTTTCACCGAATCACTACTTACACTTTTCTAGGTGACAAAGTCAGTGTCCATTTCATTTTTAGCGTAAAATAGTACAAACATGCATGAATATATATTATATATAGCGTCCGTTCACAACAACACGTTGTTTCCTTACACGTGGAACATGAGACTTCCTCACGTTGTTCCTTTCCTCTTACCATGAAATGCATAAAAGAAATACAAAATACAACTGCAGATAAATATATTATTCTGTGAATGGGACTGGCTGTCATTTCCATATCCATATCCATTTCCAGTCCAATCAACTTTGAGTGACGGAGCACAAGAAATTCAATCTCTTTGCTCCATGCAAATCTTGACATAAATATACTTTTTACAGGAAAATCAACAAGTTATTGACATTACTTTATGATTACTAGACCTCGGATAAATATTTACTCAAAATCCGAAAATATTTAAATACGTATTTACTCAAAAATGGCCAAAATATT